>CAEFZY010028968.1:0-196907 GCA_903066815.1 Brachyrhaphis roseni | reverse complement strand
TATATATATATATATATATATATATATATATATATATACAGCCAGTGAGGAGGAGGAAATCAAGAGAAACGTTATCTAAGAGTAACTTGAATGTTCATAAATCCAGTACCCAATTAATGGACATAAAAGCTTCCTGTGGGAGGGCAAGTAGTTCCCATCAGTGGTGACTGAACCCTTGTGGCCACAACTGTCATCCAAAACACTAAAATCTTAGTAGGTTTCATGTAGCTGATGAACGTTGCATTTCTGCTCCTGTTCTGACCAGCATCTTTAATTTCATGTGTAAAGGTGTCAGCACTCCCATTCCTTACAAAAACCAAGTCACAGAAACAGCCTATAACACATTAGTTATTCATACAGTGAATGTGCAAGTCTCACGTTTCTTAATATTACCGTACATGTTTAACTCGTAGCAGTTTAGCTACACTATAGTAATGTCTCTTAATTTCTTAGAACTCCGTCTGTCAGACCTCTCAAACTCTAAAAGTTTGTTGAGTATATTTTTTCCCAGAAGTCATATTGAAAGTAGAAAAGAAAAAAAGCTTATTCTAATCTGTTAAATTTTATACTCACAAACAACAACAAACAGCTGATTTCCAGATTTCCATTAGCTCACCACTGGCCACTAAGACATATCAGTTCAATTCATTTCAGCTGATTAATTACTGCAGTAACACCAGGGAGGTGGCGGGATGAGCATGTGGGTGCTGCGGCGATGTTCAGATCATGCAAATTGAGTCAGTGCAACAAAATGTCCTCATAGCCATCATGCAGGGATGATAACAGATAACTGTTAACTTTCCCCATGAGACTTGACATTGCAAGCTGTTCCATTTTGGATGAAACTCCTACTGGCGGAGTGCCGTGGGAGATCTGATCAGGAGAGTGTGTTGAATCTGGTAGATTGCTCAGCTCATCCTACCTGTTGTGCTAAAATGCCAGAGGCACACATGACTCACACACCATCAGCCTGATATAAACTGCTTCACGCTTAATGACTATTTTTATTTCTCTTCTTTGATGATTATTTCAGTGTGTTACAATTTTTTCCTAGCCGCAATGGTTTTACATGTGTCTTCCACTACTTCTTACGCAGTCATGTTCTTTGAAGTGAAAAGCAAAGAAGAGAGAATGAATGAGAAGGAGTAGAGGATGGTAAAGACTTGAAAGGAAAGGAAGAAACATGAGATTACTGGGAATGTGAAAGCAAAGATGATCTTAACTGGTGACACAAAGAAGAGAAAGAACCAAAGGAGGATAAAGAGAGGCGAAAGGGGAGGAAAAACTGGAGAAAGAAAAGATGAAATGTTTTTATGAAAGAAGCTAAAACTAAAAAGTTAAAGAGGAGATTTCTGGGGAATAAAATATTAAAGTAAAATAAAAGATGTGAAAGAAGAATTTCTGCTCTTTGTAGCCCAGAGCCGAACTCACACGGCAAACTGTCATGACCCACTTTACTCCCTGTCATTCTTTCATGTCCTCCCTCGTTTTATCCACAGCACTCATGTCCTTCTCCAGTTGAAATGAGGCACAGAGTGCTTATCACATTGCTGCTATGCACCTGTATGTTGTTATTGAGGCAGGTCTGAACACTGACCCACTTCAGGAGGAGGAGAGGAGGACGCACCCAATTCCTGCTCACCCCCTTTCAAATTCTGATCCTGGAGATTATCTTGAGATTATCCATCACACATGAATTATGCAAATTGAGAGAAGCAGCTCCCTTTTCATTGGACTGCAGTGGTTAAATAAGCACCATGCATAAGTCTAAGAGTTCTGTATTGTTGCCATCAATAGTTGTGAGAAGGGAACAGGCCAGAATTTACTTCCCTATCAGTTGCTTTGCATTCAAAAATGTCAATTCTCCCCTAGATGTGATGTTGCTGGGTAGCAGAGTTCAGACATGCTTGACAGAGATGTTTGTGGATGTTTTTGACCTGCAGATGATCCAGATTGCTCCTTTGTCCCTCCGGAGTTTGACAACACGGGCAGCACATTCGAGGTAAGAGAGATGTGTCGTCACAGCCCATCATTCACACATAACTCACAATCAGGTGCATGTTTTGTAAAATTTTTAATGAAAAGGAAATAGCTTCTTTATATATTTTCTTCTTAAAGCCATCAGCCATTCACCTTACTGAGGTTTATTTCTTGCACTTCATCAAAGCTAACCTTAACCTAGTTTCTCTGCAGCCTAATTGCCTGGAATGTTTGATATTACCCGGTCTGTTTCTTCTGTATCATTCCACTGTGGGATTCAATACAGTTTTTTATGTAATCAGCTCCTTTGATGGTGAGAGGGTCATTCCTCTTTTGGAAGAGCATTGCTCCTGAGGGATCACAATGCTACTGCAAATCCTCCGCAGTCTGTCAATCTGTTCAATTTGAGTTATGCAGCAGGAATACTTATTGTTGTTTGCAAACACAATTTCCAGACTCGGTTGTTCCTGAAGGTTCAGTTATTGGAAGTGCACAACAACAGCACAGACCAGAATGGGATTATACGTAGATTAGATCAATACAACATGAATCTCTGATTGTTACAGTTTGAAAGCTATGAGAAATCACCCCAGATGTTGAACTGTAACCGATCATAAATTAATGTTGCCAGGTCTGGCATCCTGTTCAGCTATTTTAATAATAAAGCCTGTGCTATGAATATCAACAAGCATAAAAAAAATCAATGCAGTTTCTTTCAAACTTATATACAGTTAATGGTAAACGTTTTAGAAATTGTCTTACTTTATTTTGTAAGAAAATACTGTCAAACATCCTGAAATTACATTTTCTCATCCTTGGGAAAATAGCTGCTACATTTGAAATGTTCTTTTGTTCCATACAATCTGCAGCTCTTCTGGCTTCAAAAGAGAAAAAACTGAGTTTGTGTTCGAACATACACTCCCAAGGTCAACACTTTGTGGAGCTGCTTTTGCAACAGTTGCAGCTGCAGCTCCAAGTTTGGCTCACAAAACTTCTGGGATTTTACCTCTTTGCTCAAGGAAATATTACTCCTGTTCCTTCAAATTGTTACAGTTTCTCTTAGGCGAGTGTTTGACATTTTTATGATCCACCCAGCCTTGTTTTGTGTGTTTGAGAACTTTGATACTTTTGTATTTTCATGGTAGTAAAATAAAAAAATACAAACAACAAGAGAAAATCAATGTGAACTGAACTTGGAAATCATTTTGAGATGAAGATGAGATGAGAAAAGTTGTTTCAGCTCATCTTATTAATCTGCTTTAATAATCAAGGCATAAAATACTTGTGCCAGCGGTTTGTACAGATAAATTATTAAATATTATCAGATACTAGTTGTCATCAGGAAAATGGGTAAAAATGACTAATGTCTTCGTCAAAGCTTAAAGTAGTTGGAAGGAATAACCTTATGAAGTGGATTGTTATACCAGTAATTAAAATTAATGATAATCATAAAGACAACAAGTAGCATTTAACTGACAAACACTTTAATTTTCAAACAAAGTTCAAACTCAATATTAAAAACTAAAGGTGTAACATTACAAGACAGACATTACAGAAAACTGAGTTCATCAGAATGAGATGAGACAAAGCAAGATTTTAGCAAAATATAGGAGAAAATTACAAATTGCCTTTTGATTTCTTTTGAAAGTACAATGAACCTGTGCAACTGCCAAACTGTTTTAGATCATTTCTCATTCATGTAGAATATTCTAGTTAATAGAAGTATTAGAAATGTCCCCCTTTTCTGATTTTCCCAAATACAATGAGCTATTGGTGGTTCTGCCAATGAGCTCTAAGAAAAATGAATGGAGCTCCTGAACTGGCTGCTTTGCAAATGTAGCATTTCATCTGGATATTTCAGCTTCCCAAGCTCCATTTTCCTTTCAATATTTTAGATGTGCTTCTCAAATTATTATTATTATTTACTATTTTGTGAATAATTTGGAGTTTTTCTCCACAGAAAAACCCACAAATAGGTGAATTTCCAAACACTGAACTGACAATAAGCAGGAATCCACTGTACTTCCTTCCTCAAATAATGTCTCAAACACAGATATTACAGGCTGTTAAGCTTGAGGGACTTACTTTCATATCAGGGCTTTGTGAAGATAGGTTTTATCTACTTCAGCAGACAGTCATACTGAGTCATGCTTCACATGATAAACTTCACTTTGATGAGAAATGTCCTGTCGCTTTGATGGGGTGAGATCTCATGCTGTTTTAAACATTTGCAAAAATTTCATGACCATTGTTTTTCACAACAAACTAACATTAATTTCAGCATAAACAGGAGGTGTTTATGCTGGTGTCATAACCTCCGACACATCTTCTTTTATTAAAGGGAATGATACATGACATATGTGGCCCAAACCTGTAGGAGGATTCTGCAATATTCAAATGTTTGTGCTTCTCTGACTCTGGCTGCAGGGCCATATTTTCTCTCTGGGCTCCACGCTTTCCGCTGCACTGAAATTTGTCATTGAGCCAGAGCTTGAGGCTGAACTGGGAGAAGAACTTCAGAGTCTGCTGCAGCAGATGCAGGAGGAAAAGCCTGAGGACAGACCTGAGCTGGAGGTGCAAAGACAGTAACAGAGACGGGCTGAGAGATCAGATGCCTCACTCTAACATCAATGTCCGAATTACATATAAGAAAAATGAAAAGTCAAAAGTGTTGTTGTTGTTAATTTCTGTGAAAATTACATTTTTGATTGATAAGTTTCTACTGATCCAAGATGAAAACCTTCCTTATAGTCAGTCTTACTGAATCACTCTAGTCTTTAAAACAACCAGGAGGTTTTTCATTACTGTGAGTATTGCTTGGACTTTAAAATAAGGTAATTGTGTGCTCCTTAGCAGCACCAAGTGGAAATATAATGTAAGTGCAAATCTGTTTGAGCTTTAAAGCCTATGAGATAGAAATTTTTACACCCTGGTTCTGTTTCTGCAAATCAAGAATGCAAAATTAAGCACATTTGAATCACAAAATATTGCGTGGACTACATATTATAATAAAAAAGCTAATTAACTGTTATTATTATTTGCCATAAGCTGAATGGACTCTATGTTGGTAAGCAGTCCAGATAAAACTGAAGTAAGTTTTATCAAATTTCAAATAGAGACTATCAATTTTATTTCAAAAAACACAGAAGAAATTAGTTTTTCTGATTGTTGCAGACTTAATGATACAATTCTCCCACAGGATATTCTGTTGCTGGCTGAAGAGCAGCTGTCTCAAACATCTTCTGCTACCGTGTGCCGGAAGTTATCTTCGATTGGACGGAGAGTGCTCTCCATTGAATCAGTTTCAAATATTCAAGGTTCTTATATTTATTATTCCAGGGTTTTTTGCTGCCCAAAGTGATTTTCTGGCCTCTGATTTGTGTCTTTGTGCGCTCACAGATGAACAGGAGGAATCTGTGGAGGACAAATGGCAGCATTCCAAAGCCAAATGTCTTTTGAAAAGACTAAACTCAGAGGATAAGACCAAAGACCTTTCTGACACCTTTGGGACGAACAGTGTGTCCAGACAGCAGGTAACAGTTTTAGAACGATTTTAAAGGAAACTTTGTCTTTCCTATAATGCACAGCCTTGTTCATCTGACCACTAAGTTTAAATTATTACCAATATGAATATTTATTGGGCATTGTGTACTTCTTTAGAGGCATCAATAAGGCAGAAATCTGTTTTTCACAAGTTCATGTGATTCTTGGAGGCTTGTGACATTTAAATTATAAATTGGTAGCACTCCAAGCTGCCTATTGTGTGTGATTTTCAGCTGCAACATATTGTGTACAAACTAAGTTCATCACATCTACATTGCCTTTGTGCACAACTAACACTGCAGCATAAAGACTTTCCTCTCCAGGGAAACCAGGCTGAAACTGATTTCTTTAAAAATGATAAAACATTCAGCATTGCGACTTTGTCTTGTGCAAGTAAGAGATTTTCCCTTTTATTGTGAACTTATTACTTTGCCATTGTCGTTAGTTCACTCATAAAACTAGCTTCTCTAATGGATATGTGTGACATTTCTCACCAATTCTCTTAGTAGTGTTGCTTGGAAACTACTATTTATTTCAACTGCTCAGAACAGCTGAAATGAAAGATAATGCTCTCCTTCTGCAGGTGTGTGCAGCCTGGGATTCCTCTCTATGGGCCGAGGATATGGAAAGCGGTGAGGCAGACGGCATGAATCTGACAGATGAGATGGATTGTCGGTCTTACAACAGCTCCCCAGTGAAGAGGAGATCCCAGCAGAAGTTCAGAGGAGCAAGGGGAGCCCTTAATCGCTCCTGCTCGGTGCCGGACTCCAACAATCCCCCGTGTGTCTCCACTCCACCTCACGGAGATATCAGTATTCCTGTTTCTGACCTCACAGAAATAGGAGCTGATGAACATCTAGACTCAAAGTCTATGTGGAGTAACAGACTGGAGAGACTAAACCGGGGGAAGTCCTGTGAGTCCTACCCTCACTGTAGAACTCAGGATCAGGAAAAGGCATCACAAGGAACCGATCATGTAGACTCTTCCATAGAAGAAATAAATATTCAAGACTGTGTCCAACCCATGTCCAGGGGACGTATCCAGGACTTGGTCGCCTCCTGTGCCTCTTGTCGAGAACTGGAGATGGCACAAAACTCTTTAGAGAACGAGACCCCGACAAAACCCAACATTTCCCTTTCTTATAACTACATGACCAAAAGCATGCTGTTCCTGAACGAAGAATCTCAGGATGAGGTTAGTCTTACATGACACAAATGCTAATCCTTGTATTAATTAGGCCTGCCAAGCGAACAGGTTGAACTCCTCAGTTACTAAGTCGTGACTTTTTCTTTGTTCTCGTTTCCTGTCCAGTGGATCTCTCTCAGGGAGCTGCTGACTCATTGTGGACGGAGGCTTACGGTTAATGAGCTGTGGGCTTTGTGCTACACCTGCTTGTCTTCACTGCAAACTTACACTGACTTTCCAGGTGATTATTTTCCTGTTTGTGTTAAATGTCCAGCTCTTTCAATGACAAGAATTATGCTCCAATTCCATTCTGTTATCTCAATCTGCTTATATGATATGGATAATTTCATCTATCACAAGCCCATCCAGGGACAAGTGATGCAAACATGGGGCCGCTGTTCTGTTCAGTTTGTCTATCAGCTTGTGTCTGTCCCTATCACATAAACTTAAATTACATTACATTTTTCAGAACACTTCTAGTTTAACGTTGACACCATTGTAGTCATTATGTCATACAAGCTAATATTCATAAACCACATAAGCATAGTAAACTGTACCAAAGGTTGGAGTGATTTGGGCACCAACCTGTGGTTGTATTTATAGTTGCAAGATTGATAGACTTAAACTTATTTTATTGTCGTTGCACAAAGACATGACAGTGAAATTGCCAATGAAATGTTGCTTGGCCACCGGACCACACAGAGAAAAAAAAATAGAAAAACACAGAAAAATAACAAGTGTGCCTATACATAAATTTGCATTAATAATATGTTGCTAAATACATAGGGCTTGGCATTTTCAGACAGTCTTGTGTTGAAAAAAGACTGTCTGATTAATTCTGTCTCTAATAGGAATGGTAGTCAAAAGTTCATTTACAAAAGGAGAATGATTGGTTCTTGTTCTCTATGTGTCATTAGCTTATTTATGCCTGGACACAGTGTATGTGAACTGCAAGGGAGAAGTGATTTTTCTCAAACCTAAAACCATCGGTAGGTGTAATATTGTCAACTACTCTATACTTCTTATTTTTTTCACTTGTAAATGTCTGGAGTTTGTTCAGATGAATTGTTGACTTCATGTGTCTTTTTCACAGAATCCCATGATGGTTTTTTTCTTGCACCTGAGTATCAGGAACACGGTATTGTAACTGAGAAGGTCCGTTGTCAGAGCTAGTTTTACCTTCTTGTACAATTAACTGGTTATTAGCTGCAGCTGAAGTTTTTTATTCTATATTCATGCATCACTTGTGTGTTCTCAGGTCTGTGTGTATGGGGTTGCTGCTATCCTCTGGGCGTCAGCCAAGTTCAGCTTATCACCGAATCAGAAGCTGGCGATGCCTCGTAAAATGAAGAGGCTCCTCCTGGAGATGGCTAAGAGGACTCCCATGGAGAGGCCAACCATCGTCATGGCAAAAAAGGTTTTACTTGGAATAATGATTGTCCTGGAGCCAAGCAAATGTTCTTTGAGGTTGTCTGCTCCCTGAAAAGCAAAACAATGTTTTATTTGACTCTGTGATACAATGTTTCAGGAGATTATTCTTATATTTACCTTATTCTGCTTCTATTTAACTTTCAACTGAATAATTTTACACTAACCTTTACTTTAAGCCCCTAAAAGTTCTTGGAAATAAATGTAAATGGAACATTTTTTTAAGCTATGTTTCATTTTATTAATTGACCCAAGTGAGTACGAAGCAGTACTAGTAATCCACAATTTTCTGTTTTCTTGGATAATATATATGATGTGAAAGAGGTCAGTTTCTGGTTGCCAGTCTTCAAAATAAGAAATACAAAAGGACATATATGTCATATAAGACAGGTGTGTAATAATCCCTGATAAATGAGTAAATGACTGAAATGAAATAGCTGTTCTTCCTACTCATGTCCAGTCTTAAATTAAAAACAAAAGTAAAACTGGAACTCTGACGAAAAAGTCATTTCATTTTGTGTTGGATTCAAATTCATCTTAGTTATATGGACTGCAGTGGAGCATATATTTTTAATCCTCTCTTGTTTTTGTTTTTTTGTTGTTTTCAGAGCTGCATCTGTAATCTTTCTCGTCAGGGGATTAGCGCTGAGACTGTCTGGGGAAACCTCATCAGCAGAGTTCACCCGGTAAGCTTTTCTGCAACGTTGTAGTTTTATGTGTTAATTTCCTGGGATTATTTGAACCTCAGAGTCAGAGTTATCTGTTTTGTATCATTAAGTTTATTGTCATGAACGGTGATGTCTTGTTTTCCAGCCAGCTTCAGAAGGCCACAATACTGAAGATTTGAGTGAAAGTAGTAATCAGAGCTCAACTGATGAACCCCGACCAAACAGTGGTATGACGGTCCTATTTAAGTACGAATGACCCTCATGCAATATACAGAACTTTGCATTAAAATGCAACAAACTTTTACAGTGTCTTGCAAAGCTGTTCCTACCACTGGATTTTTTTTTTTCACATCATTTTAGAATGCGACAAATTTCAACATTCTTATTTTGTGTCATGAATTTGTATTTGGCTTCCTTTATTCTAATACACCTACATAAAATCTGGTGTAGCCAGTGTCTTCAGAAGTCTGTTGGTTGTGAATTGACAGTCCATGTGTGTACTTAAATCTCAGCACAGATTCAGCTATTAGGAGATAAGCTAGAGGTTTGCTAGAGAATCTTAATGAACTGTTCAATCCATCATTTGAACTTAGAAAGAGTGTGACACACTTGTAAACGTCAAAGAGATAATCATGCAGCCAAGTAGATAACATGTAGAGGAGAATCCTGAAACAAAAAACACATTGACTCAGCAAAAAGACCTACATCCAATTGAGAAACTGTGTTGATGTTAGCGGTTGTTTTCCATCTTGCCTTACTGAGTTTAAATTTGTTCGCAAAGAAGAATGGGCATAAAATTTCTCTTTCAGCTATGGTACCACAAGAGACTGTAACTGTAATTGCCGAAAAAAGTGATTCTACACGACATTCACTCAAGGAGCTAAATTCAAAAGTGTGCCACACAATTTGTATTTGTGAAAAAAAATTTGTGTGAGTTTTATGTTCTAGTCTATCACATAAAATCCAAATAAAATGCAATGAATTTGTCCTACGGTAATGAAATGTAAAAATATTTGGGGATAAATAAAAGGTTTTGCAAGGCACTGTATTGCAATAAGTTAATTCTTGTTAGCAAAGTGAGCACAGCAAGAAATTTTGAGTTCCAGTTCTGGCTTTGCAGACATTCCTGTGTGAAGTTTGTAGTTTCTTTTTGCCTGAGTGTTATCACTAGAAACAAGATCATGACCATTACCATGGCAGCAGATCACCCAAAACATTTTAAAAGTGTTATTTGTACATAAGCAGTGTGCATTGCATGAGACAATATCACTGATATTGTATCTGGGATTGTTGTAACCACGTGTAGGCTTTGTGCCCATGGCCACTGAGAGCCGACTGGCTCCTGTGCCTGGCCCTGTTCCCCACAGCTATCCTGTCAGCATGGAACTCCAGCTCCCAGAAGCCTTCACTTCCACTGCCACACACTTCACCCCAATCATCCTGACCAGTGAAAGGGAAACAGAGGAGGAGGAGAAGCAGCATCTGGGAACTGTCACTGTAAGGTATGACATCAAAAATACATTGTGCGAATGTAATGATAATCTACTTAAATTTGGTGCAAATTTTACTTTATAGCTGAAAAGAAAGAAGACTAAAAACATCACAACATGTTTAGAACTTAACTGGATTGTTTCTTTAACAGGATAGCAGATAGACTGACAAAGAACAGTGTTCATGCTGCAGAAAGCTGCCTAGATGTCCCTCCGTCTAAAGCCAATCTACATTCAGAAGAGCTGACTGAGTTTCACACAGTCATGAGCACTTCTTCCAAAACGTCCAGCACAATACCTGAGGACTCTCCTTCAGCTCTCTCTGATGTTTCCCTCCTTGAAGTCTCCCTTCCCAGTTTCTCTTCCCCCTTATCCACTAACCTCAACAGCTGTGGGATTTTCAACAATTACCTCATTTGGCAGGATCCCATGACAGGACATCTGTCCTTGGTGCCCGTCAAGGTCAGGGCTCCTGACTCTCTACACGGGTTGGACATAAACCCATCTTTGGTTCCTCAGTCTTTGCTAGGCCTGATAACAGGTCAGGAGACCAACGGGGGCCTGTTTTTTGACTCTGTGAGTGTTACTTTGAGGCCTGGGACTCAGGATCTATTTTATTTAAATGGTAGCTCCACAACGTCAGACGGCTCTCAAGATCGTGCTTCACATCAAACATACTGTGGAAAAACAGAAACCAAAGCAGAAGGTGAGAAGAGCTCTGCCTCCAGAGATCATCCTGCCCTGCAGGACGTGATCGACCTGCTCAAAGGACACTTTTCAGTTAAGGGGCATTTAGACAATGGCCGTCAGGACATCATGATGGGTAAGTGCAACACAGTCCTTCTACATGGGAAGAAAATTGACACCATATATTTGTGTATTATTGCTTCATTAACTCATGAGATTAAAATGCTTGATTTTTTTGCACTGGCAAACTTCATCAATTTGAGTGTCTTGCTGCATTTCCATTGGCTATATAACTGTACAATTTGACATTTCGAAAATAAATTTGCTTGATGGAAACACTCCAATTTCGAAAAAAACTCTTGTTTGTTGATATAAAGTTTTGGTGCTAGAATGAGGTTGTTTTTATTCTACCTTATCGAAGTTAGTTTATCTTGCAAAATGGAAGCACATGATCAGCAACCGGATGTTTCCACAGATGCAATCCACAAACAAGATGATGACAGGAAGTAGTTAGAGGATGTTTTTTAGTAACTTTTCTCAAGATAGATTTGTTCAAGTGTGATTTAAACTGAAATATTCTATTAAATATCCTTATTTAATAGAAAAACCCAAGTTGCATTTTTCCTTTTTTTTAACATTAGTGGGATACTTGCACACATTGGTAATGGAAACTCATTTACAGTAGTTCATATGGTCCCTGAGCTTCTCCTGTGCATTAGCGACCATGTGGATGCTTTACCTCATTGTTTTCCTTGGACCATTTTAACCAGATGCTGAACCCTGAACCCTACAAGATCTGCAGCTTTAGTTTTTGAGTCATTGAGCCTTCACAATTTGACTATATCTTAAAATCCTTATACTTTTGATGCTTGCTGTGCATCCACTTTGAGGACAAAATGTGCACCTGCTCATAAATATATCCCACCCACAAACATCTGTCCAGGAAACAGTGTTATGCCTGTTTGGTGCTTACCAGCAGTTCTACAAGGAAAAGACAGCTCATTGTTTTTTATCATCCGTATGTTCCTTTAATCTCTATTACCATTTGCACTGAACTTAAAATAACTTCTTATTGAACTTTTTAGTCAACTTTTGTGTGAAAAGAAAATATTTTTTGTATTTTCCCAGGGGAATACCTTTTCTGTTTGAAGGGACTCCGGTGCCAGCAGTTTGCCAGCGTAGTGAAGGAGAGATTCTGTGACCTGCACTGGGACGATGACTTACTGGGTGTGCTGCATTGCCTGGTGAACTACAGCTGTTCAACACTGTAAGCAGGTCTTTTTTTGATTCTCTTAATACAGTTATTTATTTTGTAAATGGATGTTCATATGACCAAGTGCACGCTCTGCTTGTATTGGTCTTACTGCTCTCTTCTGCTCTGTTGTCTCTGTAAGAAGAGCAGGTCACAGTGTCTCGATTGCCACCAGCTTCAATAAGCCGATGAGCTTTGATATGAGTCACTAATTCTAATACATAAAAAGTTATTTATTTTATTATAAAGCATTTGATTATTGTGTTGTGGGCTACTCAAAGTTGGGAGTCTAGGGACATAAATCCAGTTGAAATGTAGTAGTGTAATCTTAAACAGGCTGTTTGTGTTTTAAAATCCTCCAACGAGGGAATATAAAAATAATGCATTGAGCCAGAATCCCACCAATAGCTATTCATTTTTCACATGGTTTCATTTTTGTCAAGATAAGTAAAATCATCATTTTAAAATGCATTTTGTGTTCATTCAGGTTGTCTATGTATGATATCAAATTTGTTTGATGATTGGAGGTATTTAACTGTGACAACAAAAGCAAACACAGAGGAAATTTGTAAGGGGGAAAATACTTTTACCCGACTTTCCAGATCTAGAAAATAACACCATGAATCTGTGTTATCTAACTATTAGCCTGTAAGCTGCTGCCACAAGTCAGCAACAGAGTGTTTCAAGGCAATTTCAGGCTTGCTGAATGTGCTGTATCATCTAAATGATGTAGAAACAGATAATAATATGGTTCACAGTCTCTGATGTTGCTTTGAGGAATCTTAATTTACTCAGTTGATAATTTGTGTACTACCAACATAGGACCTTTTAGGATCGCTGAGTGTGCAACCAAAGATGATATCAGAAGAGCGAATCAATCGATTAGAAGTAGCTAAGGTACAAGTAGATTTGTGGCAGATAAAGTCTGTCTGTAGCATCAGGCCAAAGAAGGAGGCGCCATGCAGGACCGCTGTTTATCACCTTAGCAATGCTGCCAAGCTCGATTCCACTTTAATGCTGATGCTGATAAGCTTATTCACACCTTGTAGTCCTGCTGACATAATGCTGCAATGCACTTCTCATTGGAATTCGAAGCAAAGCAATGCAAAAGATTTTGTACTTCCAAAACCATGCAACCAAGGACCTGGTGAGAGTTCAAAAAAGACCACAGCATCCCCATTATTCTCTCGATTCAATGCAAAGCAATGCAAAAGATTTTGCCCTGTATCCCTGGATTGTGTATGAGTTTTGTCATCTCACCTTCCGGTGCAATACTTTCCATCATGCTCTGACAATCTCCCACTTCTCCAGCCTTTTCTATAATATTAAAGGGGCAGCATTATGTATCATCAACTGTTTTGAGCTTCACATCATGTTATAATGTTAATCCCCTCATTACAAAAACACCTGGATTTTTTTCATGCGTGTTTGAGAAATCCTTTAATCTCCCCTGGTAGCCAAACGAGTGGCATGGCCAAGTGCTGCCTTGTGCACGAAGCTCCTCCTTGGAGCTGCAGTCTCCAGTCCAAACTTCCACATTACAGAGCCCCTCAGCTCCTTTAGACTAGCCAGCAGCAATTAGCAAACACCTAGTGGAACAGCGAGTCTGCTGAGCTTATCATATAACCTACATCTCAGTGAAATGCTGGTAAAAATGTTAAGGCCTTCATAGAGGAGCTTTGTTGTGATGATGTTCTGAAAGCAGAGTCAAAAAGAAAGGGAGCTTCTTAAAGAGACAAATGCCCAATTTCAAGGCGTTCAGTTGCTAAGTCAAGTTTCTATAAAGTCATATTTGACATGTGCAGCTTTTTTATAACAAATGAAGGTAACATAGTTAGTTAACTGTGTTATAAAATCCTACTACTGTATATGGCCTTTTAATTAAAGTTTTTGCATTGTGTCCTATGGACAGCAAAAACTGTTAATAAAACAGATCTAAACACTTAATTCTTTTTTTTTTTTGTTTCCCCACCAGGGGGCTTTTTGTGGCTCTAGTGTCCCTTATTTGACAGTAGGCTGACAGGAAGTGGGTAAGGAGAGGGGGAAGACATGCGGCAAATGCCGTCGGGTCCAGGAGTCGAACCCGCGACGGCCTCGTCGAGGACTCAAGGCCTCCAAATGTGGGTTGCGCTACCCCTACGCCACCATGGCATGCCCTAAACACTTTATTCTGGATGTATTTTCCTGTGGGTTTACACCAGTAGAAATGCACAAAGATAATGCAGTCTACTCTGATCATTAAATCTCCTCTTCTCATTATGGAGATGTAATGTTATACCCAGCATTTAAAAGAGGTTCTCACACAGAATGCAATTAATACAAGAACTAAAGTCAGCAGTTTAAATTGTCTCTATGGTAACAGCGTGGTGTTTTGTAACATGGAGCAAATTTCCAGTCCACACTGGAGACATACATAAACTACTGCTTGCCTTGTCACTGGTATGCTTAGAGGAAGCTCTCGGCCATTGGTGGAGCTTAAATGTGTGAATGCATACAAACATGATATGCAAAAGACAAGCAGAAAGATTAACCTCTCAGTTTGTCTGACTGCTTTTCATCCAGTGTTGCCATGATCTTGTGCTCAGGCCAGCGTGCTAAGAGACTCTTTAAGCTGCTGTGTTAGGATGACACAACAGCTTTGGAGGGAGATGGACAAGCTTTACTTCTGGCTGTAGGCTATGGAGGGGTATTTTTCTGTGATGTTGCAGTTCTTTCTGAGCGAATCAGAGGAGAGCTGTAACTATTTATTACTCTGTCTATATACAATTTGAGTAAGAATGGATCTGGATGATTTTGATAAGCTAGAGGAGTCATAGTGAGATTTGTTGACTGCCGGCTTTGATTTGTTGTATCAGATCAGTATTGTACTGATTAATTGATTATCATTATTATTTCAGTGATTAATATTAATTAATTCCCTCATTTCCAACAACTTTGGATGCACCATATGTTTTGTGTCTCCTGAATCGCCCCATGCAGAGATCATAATGAGCAGTCTCCATCTAAGGCTGTGAAGAGGGCAGCCGTCACTCCACCCTTCACCACCGCTGCCTGCAGAGGGAAGACTCAAGTTTGCCTGCACAGATGTCTCGATCTGAATGGAAACATTCATGCTTCCCGTCCCGTTGCTGTTGGGATATGGGAGGGATTCGAGGCAACATCTTGCTGTGGGGAAGATGAGATGGTGCTTGAGGGTGCTGAAATAAGATTGGAGAAAAATCGGTTTTGGATAGGTCAAGGTAGGAAACTCACCTGTGCATACTTCATTCTTTAAAATGATTTAAATTTACGATACGTTTAAAGAACCACAGGTTTGATTTATTCACTGGTTTTGCTACCTGCCTGTGCAGATAATTTATAAAAATATACCAGACAAATTACAGGGAATCTTTTTAAAATAAGTTGGTGCTGTCGGTTCTTTGAGTGCCTTGATGATTAAAACTAAGCTTCCTTTGGTTTAACAAAAGTCCTGAAACATGTTTCATTTTGATCCATCCATGTTTTTTGTCTTGAGGTTTTTAAGGTTTTTATAGGATTTGTATGTGCCGAAAAGAATCAATACTGCCTTTAGATTTGAAACCCTTCTGTGATGTGTTGGGAAATGTTTCTTTTTAAATCTACTGACTGACAATATCAAGCTGTTCTTCAGCTTCCCGCACATTCATAAGAGTCCAAACCGCTCCAGAAAGCGCCAGTTTTTTTTTTTCTGGAACTCATTCTGGGCCAGTCACATTAAGCAACTCTGCTGTAGTTTCTTTCTTGTTAAAAAATGCCAGACAATCTTGGCTACAAACAAGCTCAATAAAAGGTATGCGGAACAAAAACGTTAGTGATAGGGCTCGAGGTTGAATTGCCTGAAAAGTAATTTTTGTAAACAGTAGGTGCATTGTGCAGCCATGACAGGGTTAGCAACAAATACCCCCAGCACCACTCTGGGGTATCTCTCTGTGTGGTTGTTGCACAACTCCAGTCAGTCTTGTTGCTTTCCATGTGATTCTGACCGCCTCTTCTCTTCTTCCATCTCTCTTTCTCTGCTGTTGTTTTTTTTTTTTTCTGTTTACCATTTGAGGTGTGAAGGCAAACAGTTCAGAGTCTGGGGTTATGGAGGTAGGAGGTCATTCAGCGGGTGGCAGTGATGAAAGCCCCTCTGAAGCCGAGTTTGTGTCAGGGAGAGAGGAAGATCTGATGGGAGCCCACGATGAGCAGATGAGTCCTGACCACTCGGAGGACATGGAGGACAGCGACTCTCTGGTGTCGGAGCGACTCCTTTCGCCCGCATCCACGACAGGCTGCACAGGCCTCAGCTTCAGCCCGGCCTGGGCCCTCGCTCTCTTTGGACAAGATTGTTTTAGTCAGGAGGTGATTGAGTATTCATTGAATCTGGGAAAGCACACAGGATCGCCAAGCCTGGAAGTGAAAGTGCAGGTGGGTAAATGCTGCTGGTGGTGAGTCATCTCTGACCTTCTCTCAGTCTGTCTGAGCAAACTGCATCATTTATTAAGCATACTAACTTGATAAAATGTATTATAAAGCAGGATTTAATATGTTGCATTTTGCATTGGCAGGAATGCATATGTAATGACATAAAAGCTGTCAAAGTTTTAAAATGTTAAAGCTGACCTATTAGACCTATTATGCTTCTTTGAACAGGCTAGGATATGTCTATGGATTATAAAAACATGTTCATAAATTTTTTTTTGCTTACAATAATTTTTAGATGATATTTTAGTCTCCTCAGTTCTGCCTGCTTTGAGCTCCTTTCAGAATGAGTTGTTTTAGGGCCTCTTGTCACTTTAAATACAGCTAAGCTGCTGCTGGCCACGCCCCCCACTGCATATTTACACTCACGTGTGAAAATGCCTGCAAACCGTTTTGCAATTATACAACCATATATATTTGATGTAAAGCGCTTTGGACATCCTTCATGCTGAAATGTGCCGTGGAAGCAAACTTGAACATGAAACTTGAACTTTGAAAAGCAGAAGTGTAGCCTCCTGCACAACCAACAAGAATGTAGTAAGTAGTTTTCGGAATGAAAAGTCAACAACGAAACACTTGTCTTTTCCAGCAGTCATTGTTTAAGTGCATACAGCGGTAAACACTTGGGTTGCTAAGTAACGGGATGGGCTTGGCTGTGGTTGCTAGGTAACGGCACAGTAACCGTAGGTTGTGACTTAAAAATCGTGAGGTTTTTGAAACGGCTCGTTTTCCAGATACAACAAAACATTAACTAAATTTCAAAAAATGTCTGGGTGGTATTTAGAAGCAGTTGATACCCAAATTTTACATAATAGCTTTTCTTTAAACTAGATGTTTTAGCCGTGAAATAGGACTTACCCATTTTAAAAATAACTAAGATGTCCTTAACGTCTTTCCCTTATACCTTCATGTTGATTTATCCCTTAAAGTAACAGCCAAATTATGTATTCAAATGTGAGATGTTTACATAATCAACACAAATCAAATCAGTATATGTTTACTTCAACATTCTCTGGAAAATGAAATTTTGAATTGAGAATACATAACAAAACATTTACAGTTCAAAGAATGAACTAACTTGCAAAACACATCAATTAAAGATAGTACGTGAAATGACAATATTAATAACTGCCACAATTAATAATAAATAGTTATAATTCATCATAAGTTATCATAACAAATTTGAAGATATTTTAACACAACTACTGAAATATTTTATAGATTTATGTATTGACAAAATATTCCCCATAAATTTCAGCTACTTTCTGTATTAGTTAATTATTGGTCAACTTTAAATTTCAGGTATCTACAAAGGTTTATTGTGTTGATGAAAGGCAACAAATCTTGGACATTTTTGGTGTTTCCAAGTATCGGTCACTTTGCCTCCTCCCCATTCCAGAACTTTCCAGTTTTGGTAATCTAATTATTAATTTTTCAATGTTTTCTACCCCAGAAACTTTCCCCTTTGTGCCAATTCAAAGTAAAACAGGTTTTACCACTTCTCCTTCTCTCCTTTTGACAATTAGGGTGATGGAAATAAGACCTTCCAACCTCAAACCTAATTGTTATTTTTAAAGATGAACACTTCCTTTGCATGTTTTATCACCTGTCAGAAACACACTCAGCGATTTAAAGGACGTCACTTTAAATTTAAATCCACCTGGGGTATGAATAACTTTGGCATTAACTTTACATCTCCTTCAGATGTTTCTCTGTTTACTAAGACTATATTTGGTTCT
Organism: Brachyrhaphis roseni; assembly: GCA_903066815.1. Classification (NCBI taxonomy): domain Eukaryota; kingdom Metazoa; phylum Chordata; class Actinopteri; order Cyprinodontiformes; family Poeciliidae; genus Brachyrhaphis; species Brachyrhaphis roseni. The sequence goes on along the minus strand of CAEFZY010028968.1, from coordinate 178,455 downwards.
GACTTTATATTTGTCTTAGATGAGATTGGTTTTATGTGAGTATTTCATGCAATGTTCTTTGTAACATTACTTAATACTGCCACACAACCTATCTTTTCATGACTGTAGCAGTTTTTAATGATTCAGAGGAATGTCATATTATTGCCTACCCACATTACCAAAACAAATAAAACACACTCTACAACAAAGTTCTAGTTGTGGGCTTTATGCTTCAAATTGGCAGCTTTATAATTGGCTGCAGCCTTTAGTTCCAGTGCTTTCTGAATGTGCTTTCTCTTTACTCTACATATTGAAGTTCCATTCAGTCCGTTCACCCGATCAGGTTATTTTATCAAGTGCGGGTATTATTTTTCTATTCCCAAAGAAAAATGGGTCACGGTCAGGCTTTAGGGTAAATAGAATGGTAATGTGGGGGACTTGAAGATAATTGGCACAATATCCCCTCTAACTGGAGCTGAATATTAATGTGTTGAGCTTAGCCCTTGGCAGAGGAAGTTATTATCATTTGCAAAAGAATATTAATGAATAGCCTTTGTGTTTTCCCACGTTGATGGAACTACTGCTCTTCCAGACAGTTTGTGTCGGAGCTGATAGTACACCTTAATAGCCGTCCGCTACCGCTACTCCTCGCTTGTTACACTTCAAAAGAGCAGTTGCCACGGTGAGCGGAAAGCTGAAAAAAATGCTGCCCTGTACACAATGGAAAACACCCGACGGCCTGTTGCAGTGCAAGGCATGTGGTCGTGTCATTCCTGTGACTCTCTGTGTATTCCTTTGAACAGGAAGTGCAGCAGCAGCTGATAATTGAGACGAGGAATCTGAAGAAAACCAGAAATTTCTATCAGAAGCTGAAGAATCAACAGGAGAGAAAAAACAAAGGTCTGTGTGCTCCATTGTTATAAATTATGAAGATGTCTTCTGGTGTTTCCAGTATGAATATAAATATGTTTCTATGCATGAATCCTGAAGGTCCTGAAAGCAAACTGATGCTCTCAAAACTCAAGTCACAGCTTGAAGAACTCAGATCCAAGGTGGCCTTTTTGGATTGTGTGAAGAAATATCTTGAGGTATTATTTGACTCTTACATTTTTTATTTTCTTTGTTTTCCCTAATTTATGTAGTATAGTATTTATTTTGTATCTGCACAAGATTTCAGTAACATATTAAGATATCTTACTTTAAGTAATTAACACTTTGTTCATTTGTTTCATACCTGCAGGTCCTCAGCGTTGATCAATGGGGTCTGGAAGTTTCTTTACTGTCCTCTCTGGCTGTCTGTGGATGCCACTCCATGAACCTTCAGTCCACTGAGGACCCCACTGTCCTGAGCTTTGGTAGCACTAAAGGGAAGAGGACTCTGCAGGCTGGCTCTCCTCTGGGACTCATGGCTTACCTTTATGCTAAGTACTGAAATATGAAATTTAAAAGCGTTTGTTCACAGAAAGTATTTGATGAAAAACTCCAGATTTTCTTTAATTTTAAAGGTAGTTTGGACAAAAATATGATATTTTACTACTGTTTTTTCACAAATATTCATCCTAATTTGCATGAACAGATCCAGTACCACGACAACAGTGACATTGAAGGGATAACAGCATTTTATTCTTCAAACAAGTAAAAAATAAAGGATGTACAACACAGTTCTTTTTCTTTTTTACCAAACAGCCTAATAATGCATCTTATTCTTCATCATCAGCCCTGACCAGACTATCTTTATTTAAACATTAAAGTATTCTGAATTAAATAACCTTCTTTCTTTTCTGATCTCCAGGCAGACACAACACTACTACATTTTTTCTACCCATTGCTATGGGGAAGAACATCAACATTATAGAGCAATTCAGTTCAATTCAAAAATACTTTATTTAACCCACGGGGAATAAATAAAGTACTCACTGTGAGTGATGCTGTAGGCAAGAAAGATCTCTGGTAGCAGTCTGTGTAGCAATGAATCTGAAGAAGCTTCTGACTGAAGAATGTTGCTATATGACAATGTCATGACTGTTATACGTTACTGTCATGAAACACTAGCAGCTCAGTGGAGTAGAGACATGTCCTGTTGTTACCAAGCACTGCTAATTCACCTCACTTGCTTTTGCCGCTCCTCTTTCCATCTCAGTCCGGTTGTATGGACAGAGAGGCGTAGGAGTTTGGATTATGATCCTTTCCTGTTATGATTAGTAGAAGAGACGGTTTGAACTACTTCAGCAGGGCTGTGATACTCACAAGAACTGTTACAGGAAACTGCTTCAGCCTTTTTAGAAGTTAAAATGAAGCATTCACTAAGATCTGTGCAAAAACCAACATCCAAAACCCCACAACCGCATGTTGACAGTCCACGTTGTTTTAATCTAAATTATTTTGAATTCAGTGAATTTTTTCTTTATTTGATTTGCAAAGTTGGCATTTAAAAAATAACAAGCTTAGCAGAAAAGGTGAAGAATCTTGGTATCTTGAGACCCCATCTGCAGTAACTTCAGGGCGGGCGGGCAAACATTTTATATTTTGAAGGAAGGGACAGAGAGATGTTTTAAGTATTCCCTGATGCGTTTTCAGCAATTACCCAGAATAGTTGTCATACTTGACCAGATAAAACATAGAGTATTATTTGAGTAAAACTCCATGTTTCTTTTCTTTGAGTTTTGTTATATGAGTTTTCTTCTAATGTAAAACAAAACAAACAAATAAAAAAACAGCAGTTCTGACTTGGCTGCTGCACAAGGAGAATTAGGCCTGATTTCAAGTTATGTGTACAGATAAGGACTGAAAAGCTGGTGGTGTGTAATGAAAGCCTTCTGCTAATCTGAGAGGAACAAGATGTTTTCTAACAGTTTTGAGACACACAAAAGCATTCTCTAACACAGAAAATTAGTTTTTCTCTCTCTCTTTGCCTCTAAGTGGAAACTCAAGGATAGAAACAAGGAGAGAAACGACATTTCTCTCCACCAGTTTTAAGAACAACATGGCTTACTGTAATCACATTTTCCACCAATATTCAAACTTCTCCTTTCTGAATTTTTTTTACAGAAATGCTGCTGCAGAGGGCTACATCCAACAGTTCCTGTACACATATCGTTTCTTTTGCACTCCTGAAGAACTACTGCAGTTCATCATGGATAAGTTCATCAGCGCTTCAAGGTACCAAACATCCAGTAACTGTTATTAGGAGAAAAAAGCAGATTTTTATACAGTTTTGATATGTTGTTTTAACCAGGGAGGGGCCAGAGATGTCAGGGGACAGTGAACGGATCTTCCATCGCAGTCTGGACCTTCTGCAGATCTGGTTGACAGACTGCAAGTCAGTGGACTTCACAACAAAGTCAAGTCTTGTGGAGACTTTAGAAACCTTTCTAAATACAGAGGTACACACACCCACTAACATTTCCCTGCAATCTAAAATTAATTACTTTTTCCTGAGAGTTAATGTCTTACACATGTAACGCTGATTGTCTTTTAACAAATGTGAACCAGATGTTTGTTATTACTTGAAGAATATTCATCTAAATCCAATCTAGTTAATAGAAACTGTAAAGAAAATGTACTTTTTGCATTTCTTTCTGGTACATTCATTTGTTACGACTACGTCAGTCATGGCTCAAAGTCATAACAAAGCTGGAGACCATGCAGTGGTTAAAGTGCATATAAAGGAGTATTTATTAACAAAAACAACAGTGGATTGTGGATGTCAGTATCAGTGGTGTAATGCAAATGCTTGGATGTGTTATATGGAAATGTTGGAAGTGCAAAAACAAACGCAAATGTTGTGAACGCTTAAAAATCGTGTCTTTTTTTTAGCAGTAGAAACACCTTTTATTGAAATAGGCAAACATAAAAAGTGTGATTACATAAGAACGGCCCCTGGTTCACGTTCAGTTACCTGAGTTCTCACCAACTTTTGAGATTCTTCAAGTTCTTCAGTTTTTACACTTTAACTTTTCACAGGTGATTCCAGTTGACAGTCAAGGTGAGGTCCTTCTCGCCGTCCTCTACAACCATCCAAACTCCGGCACTCTGGGTCAGGTGACAGGAAGTCTGATCAGCCTGAATGAAGACGAGGACTCTGTGTGTTTGCATTCATCTACTGATGATCTTAGCAAGAAGGTCTGAGTTTGGCTTTTTGCTTATATGTTCCTTAATTTTGATTTTAGCTTGCATTACAACACAGATCCTTCACTGGCTTGGATGAACCATACTTTAAATATCAAATAATTTTCTACAATCTTCACGGGAGACATAGAAAACAAGGTTACTAAGTTGTCTGAACATGCATACTGTTGATTGTGTGGAATTAAATGATGAAAGATAAAATGGGGCATCTTTAAAAAAACAGCAATTTGGAGTTTAATCAATGAAGTCATCCAGTCTGTGAAAAAATGTCAAACATGTAGCCCTGGTTACTTCCCTCTGAACGTCTGAATGAATCGACTCGTGAATTGGTTGACATTTGATTAAAAAGTTGATTTAAGACACATAAAGAAGTGCACAAAAATTATTAACTAAAACCAGAAAAATGTGAAAAGAAACTGAAAAGATTAGCCAAAATGGTAAAGTTTCATTTTTGAATACTCTAATATTCTTTTTCTGTTGCTTTATCAAGAGGTTGAAAAAAATCTGATAATTGTTTTGTGATATGGAATTAAACTTGGGGAGAAAAAAGTATTGTAAGAAGACTAAGCTTTATGTATATCTGTCATCATGCTATTCTTTCTGAACTCAGCTGTATTTCTGTTGTGATCCATCTCTTTAAGCACATAAGTCAGTAGATTTTCGTTTTCAGTCCGTACCTGAAGCAGAGAGAATCTGTGATGCTCTTATCTGGAGAAGCTTAGTGAAGATTTTTGCAGCTTTGGGAACAACGGTTCTTCTTTTAGCTCATGATAACCTTCCACTGCTGTGTAATCTAATAGAATCAGGGGTTCATGCAACACACGTCTACTGTGAACTTTTCAGTGGAGGATCTCACGAGTTGTGGAGCCCTCTGCTTCCATGTCTAAAGAGAAGACCTTCTCGATTGCTGCAGCGCTGCCTGCTCCTTGCTACGACTCCATGATGCACGATTTGTCCAACGTGTGTCTGCAGAGCGAGGAGCGACTCCCGTTCTGCCAAAAGGAGCTCAGCGCGCTGCACATAGCCCAGCAGCTGACGCTTCTGCAGCAGGTTTGGTCATCCTCCATACAGGTTCTACACAAGACGTTGTTGTTGTTATCCATTTCAACCGCTAGAGGGAGATATTTCTATAACAACACTGAAAGGTGCTGGTTTGTATCAACCAGATTAAGCTTTGAGTTGGAATTCTCTCCCACTGCAGGAAGTTTTCCAAGGATGTCATCCAGTTCATTTCCTGAAGTCCAGAACACAAGGAGTCAGAGACAAACTCTGCAGCCCAAACAAGTGAGTGGGAAAAATAAAAAGCTGCATTTTATAATCCTTTTATTTCCTTTTCTTTCACGAGCCTCTAGTAGCAACAGTTAACTTTAGGATTATCTCTACCAAACTCTTTGGCCATTGTAGACAGAAAAACGGACAAAATTTCCACCAAAAAACTCAGAAATGTTGAGATTTACCTCAGAAAATGTCTAGAAAAAACAAGAACATTTTCTGAGGTTCAAAAGTAAAAAAAAAAACATTCCAGAGAAAATTATGAAATTGTTAGATTAATCTCAGAAACATTCTAGAAAAAAAAACTTGGAAGTTTCTGAACTGAAAAGTTGAAAATTTGCAAGAAAAATCTCAGAAATATTCTAGAAAAAACTTTGACATTTCTGTGCTTCCAAAAGCAAGAACATGTTCAACTTTTGGAAATGTTCTTAGACTTATGAAAACTTTCCAACTTTTAATCTCAAAATTTCAGTTCTTTGGCAGATATTTACTTCGTTTTTTTTGTCTACTATAGCCCTAATACGCCATCCTACTTTTTTGATTCTGGCGTCAGAGGTAGTTTCTGATATATTTATCTGTTTTGCACCCAGGAATGTGTCACAGCTTATTCCGCCAGCAGAGGGCAGCAGCGGGCTTGTACTGGAGGGGAGCCCATCAGACAGCTTCCTCCAGCAGCTGCTCACATACGCTGAGAGTGTCACTAACTGGATTTCTGCAGAGATAGTCATATGTGACTCTGCAAAGGTGAGAGGAGCTGTAACCGATAAAAGTAACAGGGAAGTGTGTTAGAAGTGTGTGGTAGTTTCAGAGTCGTTTCTGGTGTCAGGAGCAAAGAAAGAAATCTCAAACCTGGAAGATTTCTGAAGGAAATCACTTCACAGGCTGACAAGTCACTGATACTGTTCAACATCTTCTGACGAGAACTATACTTTACATTCTGACATCCTCCTAAATTACCCCGACAGTTCAGCTAGTTCCACTGAAGCTGTGTTAGTCTGAAGAGTTTCAAGGTGGATATCTGCTAATATCCATTAATTATTTGATTTGACAGAAACTCTTATTCAAGATGAGATTTAATCATCACAATTTCAACATATAGAAGCATATATTGTTTTTGCATTTATCCTTGTAAAGTGACTCACAAAAAGAAGAGTTCCTCTTGATCTTTTCCCACATTTGACACACTAACGTCAAAAAAACTTGTTTATTGTTTTAGATTTTATGTAACAGACAAACACAAAGTTGTGTATAAAAATGAAGTAGAAGGGAAATAAATCCGTCCATCCATCTTCCATTCCCAGTTGTCCTTCAGCGGTCATTGAGGCAGCGACACCCTGGACAGGTTGCCAGACCATTACATGGCAACACACAAACACAGAGGACAAACAGCCACCTGAGGGAAACGTAGAGAGACCACATAACCTAACAGTTATGATTCTGGACTGCGGGAGGAAACCCACACATGCTCATGGAGAACATGCAAACTCCATGCAGAAAGGCCTCTTTGCTGCAACAGTGCTATCAGCTGTGGAGGACCAAGGCATGGGTCAAGGATAAAGTTAGGTTGCAGAACAACATCCCAACCTCTGAACACTTTCCACCGTCCAAAATGGAAAGAACGTAAAACTGCTTGCAAACCTTTAAAGACATGACTATCCACCTAAAACTTTGAGGAGAGAACAATACTGAAGCTTTACAGCCAGAGCTACATTAAAAAAGTTTAAATCAAAACATGTACATGTTCAAGGGTCGATTCATAACAAATGTTGTCCCACATCAATTAATAAACAGAAATATGTAGTTAATTCAATCTGATTGTGTGAAGTCATTTCCAATTTGATCCTAGTTATAAGACAATGCGTCGATCCGTCACTCCAGATGATTTCTAACTGAGGAAACCCAGCCGATTGCATCAAGCCACTGACTTGCAGCAATCCTTCATTCGGAGCATGCATGAGAAACCTTCAGCAGAACCTGGCTCAGTGAGAAAGAGAAAAGGGAATTATTGGCAGCAATAGTTCAGCTGATGGCCCCCTCCAGACATCCAGGGCCAAGTGTGTCTACCATAAAGAGAAAAACACAGAGAGAGCATAAAGTTAATGACTGCAGTAACTCCAGATAATGCATGAGTGTCTGAGAGGACTTGAGAGTTGGAGTTTTGCTACTGTAGCTACAGTGAATATAAATTTACACCACATTTTTCATGTTATTTTTGAAAAACTATGTGTCATATTCCATGGCATGAAATCCTCCTAAACTACATTGGTGTTTACAGTGTTAATGTGACAAAATGTCAACGTTTTGGATTAATTTTCCTATTTTTTATTTTTTTTTATTTTTTTTTTCTTCACTGCACACTCTCCTGTCTTCCAGACCCAAGCTGCTTTGTTGACCAGGTATCTGTGGATGGGAAAGTATTGCTATGAAATGAGGAACTTTGCCACAGCCATGCAGGTTCTTGGGGGTCTGGAGAATTTGACTGTCAGGCAATTACCAGTAAGGCTACACTATTACAAACTTCTAACTTTGTCTAATAAGTCTGGTGCCCTCAAGCTAAGCATTTTTTTTTCTGATGTGATTGAGCTTGGATGGTATTTAATTAGTTTCACAAATGAGAAATTAGCATTAATGAATTCAAATAAGATGTAGACAGAGTGAGCTCAGTGAGGGGAAATGTAGGTATGAAAAGTAATTAAAAAAGCTCACAATGAAAACACAGCAACGCTGAAATAATGAAGCAAATTTCCATATTTTTTCTAAAAGATAGTAGGTTCCCTGACAACAACTGGTATTATAACAGCATTAGCTCTACAATTTATAATAAGTTTATAACAGATCAAAATGCTCTTACTTAAAACAGAAACATTAAAATTGCTCCCTTTTCTGCTAAAACTATCTAATATTTTCACAATATATATATGCATAAAACCTAGATGAACCTGTTACTACAACAATACCTGAACACAAGTCTTGAGTTTCACTCATTTTCTTTCCATTTCCATATTTTGTTTCAAAATAGACACATTTGTCTGTCTTGTAAGTGGAAAAAAAAGTACTGTAACCTTTTATCAACTAGCTGACAGTAAGTGTGCTGCAAAAGATGGAGGACAAAAAACTCAGTAACTCCTGGACCTTCTGTGGCATTTCATTCAAAGTACTTCAAATCATTACAATGTCATTTTAAAACTTTATTATACCTAATAAGAGAAACCAGCACATATCTTGTGTGAAGTGTTTGGTATAATAAACTTTCACATTAGCGATGCTCTAAAAAGTAACATCCACTTCTTGCCGGCAGGCTTGGAAACACCTGACTTCCAAAGTCTATGAGATCCTGGAGGAGCTGCGAGCCGTTCAGGTAATGTGCAAATCAGAGAAAGTTTAGGGTCTGAGTCGCTGCAAGGCCATAAATACACAGGAACAAGCACCTTTTAGCAGGAGAGTTTCAGAGTTTACAGCTCATCCAGAATACCACAATTGCTAACAAATCCAACGCTGTCCTGTTTGTCAGTCCTGGCTCTTTTCTATGTTAAACTGCAGGTGTTTCTGAAGAGCGATGACCTGTGTCTGACTGGAGCAGAGCAGAAGAGGACGAGGCCCACACTGCCGTCCGTTCACATCCTGGCTATGCATGTACAGCAGCTGGAGATTGGTGCATTCACACTAACCACTGGGGCTTATAAGTGGACCAAACTCAGGTATGCTTTCGACGCAGAAAAATGTCATTTACACAGAAACTCAAAGGGTTTTCAATTTTATTCAGACAGGATGGGACTGTTACTGGTTTAGTAGCTCAATAAAAAAAATGTGAACAATGAGAAAAAAACATATGATTAGGTCACTCAATGTCAAAAACAGGAATTGGAAATTTCCACAAAAACCCAAGAGCTTCATTTTAAACTCAATAAGCCTCAGTTGGATGTTAAAGTTTATGATCGAACAATTAGGAAAATACTAGAAAAATACAATTTGTTTGGAAAAAAGAACAATGTTGCATCAGGATTTAGGTTTGCAAAATTGCTTCTGAATAAAATGCAAGACTTTTGAAGAAGGAGCAACAATGTAGAGATTTATGGCCTTCAGCATGTTTGTATAAACGTAAACAACATTTCAGCGCAGCATTTGTACTTAGCATTATAAAGTTAAACATGAGAAACTTGGTCTTCAGCAGGACAACTATCCCAAACCCAACAGCAAATAACAGACATAACTAATCTAATTTTAATCTCTAATTTGAAATTGCATTAGACTTCTTACTAAGTTTAGGAGAGTTATTGTTATTAAGAATAAAATTAAATGTGTAGATATATCTCAGTAAATTAGATTAGATAGTGAAATCATTGAAAAGTTTATTTTATTTTAATTTAAAAATTCAAAAGACTAGGTCACAAAAGGTCAATGCTGTTCAGAGTGTGCTGTATTCAACCCTAGTATTGAAAGGTTTAGTGGAAGGAAAAACTGTGGCAAGAAATGGTTCAAAAGCAATAGATATATCAGATTAAAGTTGATTATTTTCATTTAGGCCTCATAATGAAGAAATAATATCCAAGTTGCTCGAGGTCCTGTATAGAAATATTCCATTCAGTGATGATTTGGGGAGTCTGGTCATCTGCTGGTTTTGGCTTCCTTAAAACCTGAGCGGAGACGCAGGCTGAACGGCTCCATGCCACGCTGCAGTGCTGCAGTAATTCATGCAAAAAGAGCACAAACCAAGTACTGGTTGACCATATTGTCCATACTGCTGGCTGATATTTGTGTATTAAAAATCCAGTTTTATTCATCTTATGCAATATTAGAATGTTCTGAGAAACTAAAGTTTGGGTTTTCATTAGCTGTAAACCAAAATATACCAAAAAATATGTCAGTCTGTATGTACAAATTTAACAGTTGCAATAAATTTCCTGACATATCTGTTGATGCAGCTGTACATTCATATGATTATGTGACAATAGTAAACAGATTTCTTTTGGCCGCCTGTCTGTGAATTGTGTTACATATGTGTTACATATAAGGGTCAAATTTTATGTTCATGCTCTGCATTAGCAGCTGATTCTGTCCAGAAACACTAAATGTAGATGATGGCATTAAAGTGGGAAAATTATCCAACCTGCTGTGAGATTTCTGCTTAAACTTGCACAACTAAGTGTCCGGTTGCTATGTAACATGTATCCAGTCAGAAAAATAATCCTCTCATATATCACTGCAGTGGCACGAAATGTGAACAGTTAGTATCATTACATGAGAACTGGCCTTCCCTCCCTCTCTTTCTGCAAATCAGTTTATGACAAAGTCGGCCAACTCACAAAAAGGACATATTTTCCTGTGTCCTTCTTCTCCACTCCAATATGGCTGACCAGATGCTGAGGTCAGAACAAGTGGGGCTGGGATGGCGACGGCACAGCTGTTGAATCTGGGTAGTTTGTTGGGGTGCCAGTGTTGCTGCAGATGGTGCCTGTGGGAGGAGGGGTTGATTGGAAAAAGGTTTGCGGCCAGATGCTGAGAGGTGACCGTGTGTAGCCAGATGATGAGGTCGGGAAAAAAACAGCTGGTTACCATAGATTCTGGGTTTTTCCAGCTCGCTCCAAAAAATCAGGTCAAATCTGAGATTAAGAAGAAGAAAAGCAGATCTAAAATATATCTCCTCTGTGCTTTTTTCTTTCTTTCTGTGTTTCTTTAAACTTTTATTTGGTTCTTGTTTTGGTTTCAGGAACATCGCAAAGGTTGTGAGTCAGGTCCATGCCTTCCAGGAGGTTGTGTACCCGTACAGCCCAGACCAGGACCTTCAGGCCTACCTGCGCCGCCGGATCGCCCGATTCGCCACGACGGACATCCACCTGCTGGCCTCTGACAGCGATGCCAACTTTCAACGGTCCAGCGAGCGTCAGACACGGAGGATCCACGACACGCTGAGGAGGGTGAAAGCTACTTTCCAATGAAGCCTGCTGTGCCTCATTTTAGAAATGAACTTCAAATCCAGGACATTGCCCTGCATCCAGACTTATTATGTTACAGTGCTGTGGAAAAGTATTTGCTCCCTTACAGTCGTCTTCTGCTTTTGCTTCCTTGTCTCAGTCACAGGTTTCAGATGATCAAACAAATTCAAATGTCAGACAGAATTATCTGAAGTAAATATCAAAAACTGCTTTCTAATTGTCTCATTAATTGTCCCATGTGTTATTTAAATAGAACCAGTGTGACAGCATGAAGTAGGCTGAAATATCTCTAAAACCAATGCAGCATGTCCTGATCCAAAGACATTTGAGATAACAAGCCAAATTGCTGAAATAAAGAGTCATGAAAGTATTACTAAGCCTTTTTCTTAATCACACTGAGAACCAATTATTCACAAATGGAAGAACAAGTAACAATGGTGAAGCTTTTCAGGAGTGAACAATCTACTAAATGTACAAGAGCTCATCACCGACTCATCCAAAAGTTATCAGAGAACATTTAAAGTGCTTGACTTTTAAAAATAAATGTTTCCACTAAAATACAGTGACTGTAAAGAGTGACACAGAGAGAGGTTGAACACTTCTGAACAGAAAAAAAGAAACATAGTTGCATAATTTTGGATAATGGACAATGTGAAACCTTCATCTAGTTTAAACTAGATGAAGGTAGGTGTGACTGTACAACATCATAATATAAGCTGTTTATATCTATTGATTCAGTTACTTAACAGTATTTATTGCAATTGTAAAACATTGCGTTTTGTGTTAAATATTGCTTGTGGATAAAAATTGTATTAATTTTAATAAATTGCAGTGACTTGCAGTCACAGTGACAGTGAATAATGAAGAAATTTGGAGTAGATCTAAATCTGATGGGATGTAAACAGACTGTTCCTGCTCAAAGATGCTCCAGTGTAACTAAATTATATCAATTTTGTAACCAAGAGCTGGATAAAATTCCTCTGCCGTTTTCATGTTTCAAAGTTCCTTGATGGAAGTTGTTGTGGCCAAAGGTGCTGCAACCAGTTATAGGGTGTAGAGGCATTAACATTTCAGTTTGAATAGATTTGTGTCCTTAATAAATTAAATAATTATTTAAAAAGATGCATTTTGAAAGTAGTTTTGCTCATCTTTGTCTAATATTATTACTTTTCTGAAACTTTTAGTTATGGTGGAAAAGCAAAAACAGAAGAAATTCAAGGCAAACGTAGATCAAAACACACTCTGGTCAAATTTTTAAAATTTATTTTGATTTATGTTTTTGTTTGTTTTCAGGCTGAACTGTTGCTGGGTTCAGATCCCAGCCAGGCGTCTTTTTGCATGTTCTCCTGTGCAGGCTTGTGTTCTCTCCAGGTACTCCTGCTTCCATCCACAGTCCAAACACATAATTATTAGGGTTATTGGTCTCTCTAAATTGATCTTAGGTGTGTGTGCATGTTTTTGTGTGTGTCCTGTGATGGACTGACGACTTGTCCAGATTAAACCAAATGATCAGTACAGAGTTACCACCCACCCTGTGACCCTGCAAGGATAAGTGAGGATAGATGACGGATGGATATATTTTTTGTTTGCATTTTGTTCTTTCAACAAAATGAAATAATGTTTTTTGTGATATTTTTTTTTTCTTAGCTGATGCACACTTGCATATTTTTTGTATAGTGTATTGAATTTGTTTTGTATGTTTTCTCTAATCTATAATTGTTTGTGCCCTGAACATGTGACATGCATGTCCATCGAAATGATATAGGTGCCTAAAAATCACAACTTACACATGCAGTAGTGTAACAGTGTGATTCTTTGCTTGGGATTGACTCAGCTAAAGCACAATTTCAGCAGCTATGTTTCTGTGTTATACATTTATGAGCTTTAGATGAACATGTCCGTTTTTTTCAGCAGTCTTTCACATTTTCCACAGTAAATTATCTGTAGAGCCACTTAACATTAAATCTGTTTTGTGCAATGATGTGGTTAGTAATGCATGACTTTTTGCTATTTTTATTCCAGTGCAAGTTTTAAATGAATCACATTCTGTTGTTTCATGTGGGTCAACATGCATTAATATTATAAACTGGATAAGCTGCAAGTTTTCAATCATACTTTCATTTTCAGTTTAATGAATTCCTTGTAGATATACTCATCCAACTGTTTAGTGGCAGATTTTCTAACTTCTGGTTTTGAAAGTTTGACCTGCTAGTGCAGATTTTCGCTGATTAAATATTCTCTTAATATTTGTAATTCACATCATTCTAATATTTTTTTCTTGCCTTTGTGCCATGGGCAGTCATTAAGGAGTTTTACTATTACTTAAATAAAACACAGGATTATCATGGTTTTGAGATTTTAAGTTGTCTTCGGCGTCTTATATCACCATGCTTAACTGTAAATTGCAGTGTTTGTGTGTAGTAAGACGATTACCTTAATTGTGAGACTTCCAAAGAATGTTATTGTTTCCAAATAATGTACACTTCCAAAGGGTCAGAGGTTAAAAGCTAAAAACGAACAGCAAATTGTAACACATTCAACATTCCTGTATGCCTGAAGAGACAGTCAACATGTTTTCATTAAAAAATCTTTCAATTTGAATAACTTTTTATAACTTCAGTGAAAAAAGATAACTTTAAGCCTTATTCCCTCAGTATTCCACACAAACTCCACACTGAAGAGTGTTGATGTTGCTGCCTGATGTGGTCTTATGATGCGGTCTTTGACTGGACCAAAAATTATTGTATTTTTGAATTTTATAAGTCATGCAGTTGTTACACCAAAGAGTGGGACGTTCTGGGTATTGTGACTCCAGAGGGCGCTGTTGCTTGTGCATGCCTTAACTTGCTCTTAAAGCCCCACTGACAGTTTCTGGGCTAAAAACAGATGATGCTGTTTTTTAACCTCTATCTGAAAATGTGAAAAAACATTAACGTAAAAACATTTTAAGTTATAAAGTAAAACAGTCACTGTTCTGACCTTTTAAACTTTAGAATCGACTGTTGACATCTGAAGGTACCCGGAAATCCAGATTGTTACAATTCTGATGGACATTATCAGAAAACATAGTCATAATTTGAGTTAACTGTTAACATAAGAAGTGCTTCTGGTCAGATCAGAGGTAAAATGTTTTTTAGACATGAATCTGAGACTAGAAAGTCACATGTGATTTGATGCTCAAACAGTTTTGTTCAGTTTACAGTTTTTCTCATTTCCTGATAAGAGCTATCACAGCATGGTATTGACTATATTTTATAAAAGCCTCATGAAGAATTGTTGGCTCAATTAAAGAGGAGTGAAAATCACTCTAGTAAAATGGCAAGGTCATTTTATGATTGTCATGTTAGCATGCTGGTATCTGTTAGCATAAAGATTAGACGTTTCCAGTGATTGAGGTTAGCTCAAACAGTCTGCAGCACAGAATGTTTTTCTCCAGGTGTTTGCTACATTGAGTTGGGCTGTAGTTTGGAGTGTGTTTTCTGAAATGTAGGCCAAATGATTCTTGAATCAGGGGCTTTGAGTGGAGTGTGACACAGTGAACCTAATCAGTCTCTCCTGAGTGGCTTCGACTTTCTTACTCTCTACTGTATACACAAAAACTGACAGAAACAGATCAGATCCTATCTTCAGACGAGGTCAATCACTCAGTGCAGCGATTGTCAGGTTATTGGACTTTCTATCATTGTTTCTCCTGATATGGTCTTTGCAACACACATGGCCCTGAAGTTTACATTTCGATAACCTCCTAGTGAATCTGGTAACGTGTAAAACAGACACTATATGGTCAGAAGTATTCATTTGTCTGCTATCAGACATGAATTTGAGCAAAATCTCATTCTGAATCCATAGGATTTAAAATTATGATGGCCCACCCTTCAGTTGAGTTGAATTTTTGTCTGGATTTCTTCCAATAACTTCCACTTTGTTATAAAACCACTGACAGTTAACTGGAAATTTCATGATCAGTGGCATCCAATCATGCTATCACACTGGAATTCCTCAAATTTCTAAGAAAAAACCTTTTGTTTCACAAATGTTTCTAAAGGAACTAAACATGCACATGTTTAGATTTTATGTCAATGTGTCAACTGGAGTGACTGGACCAGCTGAATTCAAAGATTTGAATTGGTGAGTGAATATTTTTGACAAACTTCCCCAGCTGGTGAAACAGATTTTTTGTTGAGCATTCAAACATTTTTACCAAGTCAGTTAAAAATGTCAACACAATCACCATCAACAATAAGTATATTGTCCAATATGTTGCTTTATTGAATTTTTTTTGTCTTTACACTGTTTATAAATTGCATATGCTTTCTCCTTGCTGTTTTTTATTTAGTTTATGTTCTTAAAAGGATTTCAAGAATCTACCTACATATTTGTGACCCCAACTTAGATATATGTGAGACAAATATGACCTAGTCTTAACCCATTTAAACCCAAATTTTTCCCAGACATGAAAATATTAAAATCAGATGTCTTTGATAGTCCTTTGAACTAATCAAGGGGAAATAATTTTAAAAATTGTGGAAAAATATATGAAAAAGTGTTTTAAAGGGCACATCAAAGAGACCGCTGTTCCTTCATCATAAACTTTGCAGGTGGTACATGTCTGGTGAAGGGGGAGATCATCCTCTTTTGCCATGAACTGATCATAAGCATTCAAAATTGGGCATGGAAAATGGCCTATAGTCCATGTCTAAGCCACCACTATCAAAATCCGTAAGGATTCCATCTTTCTCATAACTACATTGTTGTATACTTTGTCTGGCCATCACTAGGTCTAACAAATCAAGAACCACAATCAAAACTCATCTTAAAAAGGAAGAAGTTAGGAATTGGAAGAATATGGTACGTATTTAAATAAGCTCACCTAGGTAAGATGTATTGTCCCACTGGTCACTGTTGTGACCGTCAACATGTTTACACATCCTGTTCACACACCAAACCAAGTTTTGTAAATGCAAAGGTTTAAATCATAACTAGACACTTTAAAGATGATGAGGTTTGTGGCAGTCTTCCTCTCACCAAGGTGCAACCAAGATGTAAACAGCTCTATTCATGTGATAATTTACTCTAAACATGTGATACTGCATCAGTTTTATCTCAACACTCTAAACTTTCAATATTTGCTGAACATTAACTGAAAATTTAATCAATAAGCTTTTTGGAGTCTTTGAAAGTGAAATCAATTTCTTGGTCACTATTGTGACCGGTGGGTTTAAATGGGTTAACATGAACTTAAGTTAACTTCAAATGAAGGAAATAAAAAGCATTGTGCAGAAAATACTTTTTTAATGGCCATATAATTTACTATCTACATGCTGTAATTCAATGTCTATTTGCAAATCAACAAGAAATCTAAATGTAGAAAAATACACTTCATGATGATCATTTTTGCAGCAACCGGCTAACGTGTTTACAGTGATTAACAATTTTCATTGTAGAGCAAATGACGAAACATGAAACACCAATGTGCAAATTATGATTTGAGTACTGATGTTCAGCCAGAGCCCATTTTTTCCTTGGCAGCTCTCCTCTTCTGCCGTGAACTTCACCATGGAAATGGAATGTGATGTGCGATGAAGATTTGCCTAAATTAGCCAAAGAAATTCAATTTTATAGACTCCCGCTTGCCAAGGTGAATTATTGCCAGACAATAACTGTCATGACCAGTTAGTCTGCTTGTGTCAAACTGGAAACACTGGCAGAAGCCTAAGTTTCTGTCCTACAGTTTGAAATGTATGCCGCTGGATTTTAAGCTTTCTAAACTTTATTCCAATAATAACTATTAATGGTATGAAACATTTTTACTTGAATTTTAATCTGGCTGCAAGTGCTGCTAATTGTTTTGTCACATGTTCATTTACTAATCTAGCCTGACTATAAATAGTAAAATTCAGTAAAATTTATAAAATTATGGTAAAGTGTTGAAATATATTTAAGTAACAACAAATGCTTCACTATTTAGCCCAGATTGGATTTACTTTGCCTTGAAAATAGTTTTATACCTTTTGAACCTTTAAACATTTTGTCATATTATAATGAAAAACTTCAGTGCATTTTAATGGGATTTTCTGTGATACACCAACACAAAGTAATGTGCAATAAGATGGAAGAAAACAGAGATTAATTTAAACCCTTTACAAATAAACATCTGTGAAATGTGCAGCTGCAGGTTTGTTGGGGGTTATGACTCTACCAGATTTTAACATTTAGAGACTGAAATTTGGATAGACAACATCTGTAACACGTCTGTCTATTTCAAGTTATTCTTAAAAAATGTTGATTCAAATATAGGTAGGTATATCTAGTGGTGTTGTTCTGATGGAAGCTGAACTCCTGCCACAGTCTCAAGTCTGCTGCAGCCTCTGGTGTGTTTCCTTCCAATAATGCAACATATGTAGATTTAAAAAGTTCCCAGGCTGCTTGGTGGTGCAGCTGCTAGCACTGCATGGATGCTTTGCAAGTAATTCTGCTTCCTCACAAACAGATGCATGTTAGGCTAATCAGCATCTCTAAATTGCCCTCAGGAGTGAGAGTGTGTTTATATGCGTGTGTGTGTGTGTCTCTTTGTTATCATGTGATGGACTTTCGCCCTGCTGTCTTCCTTGGTCTTGATGATTCTGTTTTATTAATATTCTGGATTATGGTGAGTTTAAATTACACACAGCTGGGCTCTATTAGCCAATCAGGATGTTGAATACATGTGCGATGTGAGTAAATGTGAAAAAGTTCAGGAAGTGTGACGCATTTTGCAAGGTGCTGGTTTTAATCACTTTGTCATGTTTAAATTACCCACATAAAACGCATTAAAGTCTGAACATTTCTGGAAATATGTTGAAGCAGGTAGTAAGACTTTTGTTATAATTAAATAGGAAGATTAGCTGCATCTGAGAACATAAAACTTCAATTAACACAGTAATTGAGTTTAAGTATTAGATCATTTTGACTGGGTTTAAGATAAACTTTGGTATTATAACTTGTTTTCTGTCTCATGGACTTCAAGAAACAAAACGGAAAACTGTGTCTTCTTTAGAGTCGTTAATGGAGTTCAGAGTTGGGGATGAAAAACGTCCATTTTCTTCCGCTTTGGTCCACTTGTGCACTGGACAGAACCGCTGCATGACCGATTCAGACTGTTAGAAAACATTAGGATACACTGAGAGAAGCCTCTGCGCTCCGGACAGACCCACAGCTGAGGAAATGGGCCCAGTGTGCAGGCGGCGTCCCAGTGGTTTCTTATTGTTATCTAAGGGGATCAGAGCGCAGCTTCAAAGCGCGGTAGAAAAAGTGTGCCAAAAGGCTGAATGCAGATCACCGAGAAAAGAGAACCAGACCTGGCCTCTTATCTGCTCTGGAGCACAGCTACAGGTTGAGCTCAGTGACACACAGGGAATCCTTCACAGCTCCTGGGAAAAGATGGAAAACTGTCCTGGGATTTGTTTGGCACATCCAAAACATGATTTCATTCTGCTTTACAGATTAGTCAGAGGAACAAAAAGTTTGCTTAAATCATTGCAGCTTGTGAAGTTCTGAGTGCTTTTTTTCCCTGTTGCCCCACATGGGCTCTGAACGGCTTGTTTTATCGTATTTACACACGAACGCAGCGACAATCAGGCGTAATTGTGTTGCTACTGTAATGCCTTTAATCTCTTTAAAGTTTGGAGCCTGTGCCAAACGCTGGTGGTTGGGTAGCTGGCGCCGACGCACACCGAGGGGAATTGAAGCATGTCGATGCAGAAACCCACTGGAGGGTTGATTCCCACTTGATTGCACAAACTTCACCGGGAATGCGCTAAAAATAAACTGTGATGAATTTTCCACACAAGCCAAGTATGAAGTAACTTTATTCTTTTGCGTTTATTTTAGAAGACAAAACTTTTTTCTTATTTCTATTTCTTGCTAAAAAAACTGCCTAATTTTTCTTGAATATGGTAAAAAGAAGTGATAACACTGATTATGCTCTGATAAAACAAAAAATGTTTGCTGCAACTTGTGTAATTCTGTTTCTGATCAATTTTCAATCCCGTTTCTAAGTAGATGTGATATAATCAGACCAGCTTTTCCCTCATTTTGAAGTGTAAT
Organism: Brachyrhaphis roseni; assembly: GCA_903066815.1. Taxonomy (NCBI): domain Eukaryota; kingdom Metazoa; phylum Chordata; class Actinopteri; order Cyprinodontiformes; family Poeciliidae; genus Brachyrhaphis; species Brachyrhaphis roseni. Next base: position 159,058 of record CAEFZY010028968.1, on the reverse strand, counting down.
TATTTTAAAAAACTAGACAAATTCAGGATATTTCAAAGGTAGTGTTTCTCAAATTAGCTAGCTTCTACTTTACACACAACAGACAACATATCACAATTTATATTTCATTAATTAAATGGATAAACGAGATATTTGTAGCAGTATTTCAAGAATCTCCTCCCTTCATATGATCATGTAGATAAAAAGCTTCATGGATGCAGTCATTTAAGTCCACAAACATGATTCATAGGAGGATCCTCTGAGGAATAACAAATGCCTCTGCTGGTTCCTTCTCAACAAGATAACCAAGACTAACAAGCACCAGGGAAGAGGCAGGACGCAGGCAGCTGAAAAGAAAAACTTTTACCTTAGGAAATTCAAAAACTTTGGTACAGAGAGGAAACTGCAGAGACGGGAGAAATGCCTGACAAAACACACGGGGAATCAGAGAGTTGGCAAAACTCCAAACCAAAGACCCAGAGATCATGACAGGATCTGACTTTAAAGTCTGCTCTTACATTGGGCTAAATGAGAAATGAAAATATAGAAGATGTATTTAGTGGACTGAAGAATATGTGGGAAACAGATTCAACCAAAACATATACAAAATGAATACAATGTGTCAAGTTATTCATCAAAAATGTTTGAGCTATTTTCTCCTGATGACAATGCTTTTTTTTTTTTTTTTTTTGGCAGTCAAATTGCAATCGACTCTTTAGTTCCTTATTTATTTCCAGTTGTCTGTCCGACCCAAGAACCAGCATTTTGACTTCAAATACATTTAAAATATTAACTCTTCTGTCTCTAGTATAAGTACAAATAGAACTGAATGTTTAGGATATAATTCACTCCAGCAACTAAATGAATTATCCTATTTGTAATTTAATAGATTTTTTTAAAAGAAATACAATTTTGAAATTGAGTGGAAACAAAAAATTTTAAGTGTTTTTGAACTGTTAAATTTCTAAATAAAATCTGCCCAAACCTAAATAGTTTCACAGATTGAGATACTAGCAGTTTGGTTTTTACAGTGCAGGCTAAAGTGGAAGCCTGTGGGAAGTGAGTGTTACAGTCTGAATTTTAAAGTGACAACTGTTTCAGTCATTTTAATGGCTAGTGCTTAATTCCTTCAGGATTTGCCTGTTCTAGTGTACAAAGTGTAAAATACCCGATCAAAGTGGAGCTTGTGGAAAGTAAACGACCAAATCTGTAACCTTTAAGGAACAGCTGCCTCAGTCAGAGGATCATTACTGTAGAGTCGGTGAGACAGAGTCTTTAAATCCTGTCCTCTGAAACTCTCCAGCCGTCGCGGACTCGGTGGCGCCAGGTCTTCACACGCTCACAGGATATGTAAAGACTTCAATAACGAGCCATTATCCCCCAATCATCGGGATCGATCGGGCGTAAACAAGGGGCTCTACATATGCAAATGGGGGCGAGTGGCCGGTGCAGCTATAAAAGCTTGGCTGCAGGCCGGGGAGCTGCCGCAGCACGCTCTCCTGTGACATTTGGTGGATTTACAGGCCACTGAGCAGCAGCACCGTGGACATGGTGAAATACTTTTCCGTGGACTGGTTGGCGCAGAGCCACAACAGCGGCGCAGTGAAGGAGAGGCAAAGAGCTTCCCGTGCGCACAGACCTCATGTTCTCTGTATGGTGCAGCCGAGCGCACCGGCTTTTGGTAAAGGTTACCTGCAGCCAAAGCCCAAGCCGTCAAAGGCCGCTAAGCAGGGAGGGTCAGATGAGGTCAGAGAACCGCAGAGCTCCTGCGTCGGCTCACCTTTGCATGCAGCTGACTGCTCCTCTCCAAGTAACCTTTTGAATCAATTATTGTTATTATTTTATGTTTTTGGTAAAAGTTCCAGATTTGTAACCGTTTTTTCTGTCTTCAGTTTCTGAAGTGAGCGGGTATTCCTCCGGGTACGACAGCGAAGCGGTATCCCCCGAGTGTCCCTCGGTGGATGAAGGGAACGAGGCGGAGAAAGACGCACCGCAGCGCCGAGTGCGCACCAAGTTCACTCCGGAGCAGATCAGCAGGCTGGAAAAGATCTTCAGCAAACACAAATACCTGGACGCAGGGGAGAGGGTGAAGACGGCACAGAGGCTGAGCCTCACAGAAACTCAGGTGAAATGCAAACACAGCGTGTATAACAGAATAAATAATGAGGAAGGTGGATTAGTTTCCCCGGTAAAGCGTCCTGGATGTTAAATTCAAACCTTTGCAGGTCAGGACTTGGTTCCAGAACAGGCGGATGAAGCTGAAACGGGAAGTCCAGGACTACCTCGCCCCCCAGGTGTCCTTCCAGCCTCTGCACCCGGTTCAGTACCACGCCGTGGCCGCGCACCAGGTCCACTACGCCGCATCCGGCCGCGGCCTTTACCCGCTGCCCGTCTCGCAGCTGGTCCTGGCGCAGCCGCTGACTCCTCACCCCGCGCCTCACCTAATGTTCCGGCATCCACATTTCTACTGAACAAACGCCCACAAGAGACTCTTCATTCCGACAGAAACACTTAGAATCCCAAAACGTGCTGTCCGATTTGTCAGAATTTTGTACAGAATTTTGTATAATTACAAATATATCTATTTATAATAATTGAATAAAGTTATTAATCTATATTGAAGCAATGATTATGGTGTTTTCTTTTGCTTTTTATCGCTGCAGCTTCATCTGAGAGATAAAGTTGATGATATAATCTTTATTGCGGGATCAGCTTGACATGAATGGATCATCCTGTCTTTCATCTTAAAGGGAAGGTGAAGAAACCACTGATAAAGACGACTAAAGGTTCTCACTGTTTTGATTCAGTCCCAGTTCAAAAATGTAAACAATAGAGTGGATTATTCAATGATCAAACATGAATCTTACAATGAGGTTTTATTACCGCGTCAGCAAAAAGTGAGAATCCTTTGTTTCTGCTTTCAGAGGGCCTGTTTGTTCCCATTCCTGCACTTCAAAGAGCAGCTAACTGGGAGATCATGGTTGACAATTAGGCATAATTAAGCTACTCATTGATGAGTTTACATTTACCACAGGAGTCCCCAGGCCTGGCTCCACAGAGTCTGGCATTTCGTTTGACCAGAGGATATGACCTAAGGAGATCTATACAAAGTCTGAAACCTCCAATAAAACAGTCGATTAGCTGCTGAGATTCTCGGACAGAAAACTGGATTTGCAACAAACTTGACATCACAAAACAGCAATAAATTATCAGTCATGTGGTCAAATATTTAGTTTACTTGATTAGATAATAAGTGACAGGTTTTATTATAAGTTTCATGGCTTTGCCAAACAGTTACTTCCTGTTTTCACATTTTTCATCTTACAGCCACTAACTTTATTACTTTTTCAGGGGGATTTTATTGAATAGACCAATAAAAAGTAGTGAATGTTCTTTGAAGGATTCGGAGGTTTATTAGAAAACATTACTGAGCAAACAAAAGAGGTCAGGGATAAAGCTTTGAAGCTTGGTTAGGTTATAAAACAGCATCTCAATCTATGAAAATCTCACGGGTGGCAGTGTTTGATCCGTCAGCTGAAAACAAAACGAACATGACACAAAACAGATTTAACCAGACTCTGCCAATCACCGGAACTGACAGGAAAACTCAGAAGAAAACCTGTTACGGGCTGAAAAAGACCCACGTTTCTGATTCACCTGAACTTAGTCATGGCTTAGATCAAAACACATTCATGTGTTACAATGGTCCAGTCAAAGTACAGACTTTCATTCGATTGAGAATCAGGGACAAGACTTCAGAATTTATGTGCACATATAAGTTTTCAGCTGAATTTGATTGACTTTGTGACCAATTAGAATTTTAACCAATTTAAATCATAAACTGAACATTTGTAAAGTTCCCTTTCTATTTTGTGTTGGTCTGTTACATAAAACCCCCCAATAATTGTATCTCAGTATGTTTGGAAAGGGACAAACACATGCAAAAGTGCAAAGGGTGTGTATACTTTTGCAAGGCAGTGTACCTGGGCGGGGCTGATGGGGATTAGCTCCCCTGAGGCAAACGTCTTGTTCTTAATAAAGGTAAACAAAGATCTAAAGGAACATTCTCACTTTCCATCATTGTTTTCTGACCCTCCTCATCCCAACTTAACAAAAGTTTCACCTCCAGGTTGGCTGATGGGCACACAGCTGGGCGCTTTCATCTGCTACAGCGTGGAAGTCTCTGACTGTGGAGAACATTTTCTAATAAATAACCGGACAATAACACAAAGGTAGAGAAAAAAACGGGGTTTCTTGCGAATTTTTAGGATTCTAAAGCGAACTGACCGACACGCAGCTTTCAATCCATTTATGCAGACAGTATTCAGCCTGAGATACCAGCCAACTGATACTCAGACTCACAGGCGCCGAGAAGGTGAGGAAAAACTCCAGCCTGACCTCCGCGAGGCGCAGCGGCGAGCTGCCGTCGTTCTGCTCGGGTCTGTTTGCACATGTAAACATGGAAGCGTGGCGCTCCCGCACAGCGCGCACATTCAGACAAACGCTTCAAAGCATCATGGTGGATCTCTGCGCTTTCCAGAATATCTTGAGATAACTGCACTCAGGACGCTGAAATGTAGCCTTAGATAAACCAGGACTCCCTGACCTCGGGCTGATGGTCAGTTAGCTGATAAACGTTGTCGGGATCAATCAGAGCTTTTGTGTGCGAATTGATTTGGAGTAAATTAATTAGCTCTGCTTTCTCTGTTCCAGACAATAAGGGCTCCGCCTCTGTTTGGCCTGGTTGAGAGAGAGATGAGGAGACAGTACGAGAACCAGACTCAGCTCTGCAGAAGCACCAGCAGGAAGCTCTCAGCCTGGTTGGAAAGGGAAGTTAACTTTTCTTAAACATTTTTATCTCACAAACTTTTGGGTTTGGGAGTTTAGGTTTCTTTCTACTAACCCGGTTCTTCAATTCTCTGGTGTCCGTATCTTGCATGTTTAAACGCGTTTCCACATTCAGATGATGGAACTGAAACGGAAGCTCGTCGTGATCATCTCTGTTCCGTTTCAGCACCCTGCTGAGCGGACAGCTCCCGGAGAACCGCCTCGTGTTCCCACGTCTCCCGCCGGTCCCGCAACCCGCCCAGTCACTCTTTAGGTTAATAACTCTCTGGTTAATAAGATGAATACAAACTCTTTTTTTTTCACATGTATAAAATGAACATAACTCAGGGTGAAATGACAACGCGTTAATAAAATCTGAACTGGCAACCAGTCGCCACTTTGACAGACCTGAAAGCCTCCAAACGCTGCAGGCGAATATCTCCAGCTGGTAGCTCTGCTCTCCTTCCACTGCGTGTAAATTTGCATCTGGAATGTGAGATCAAAGGGGAAAATATCAGCGAGATCATTGAGATATATTGAGTTTCTATTGTGTGACCACTGAAGACTTCGCACTTCCCTGAAAGCCACAGAAGGATGGCGCCCTCCAGTCTGCCAGAGGTGTTATTACTTCTCTTTAAAGTCATTTTCTGACCTGAGCTAAATAAGTGACGGATGGAGTCACTCTGCCGAACTTCTGTCTCTGTTTTCTCAGCTTTAGAAAAGCATAAAGCTGCTCCTGATCATGCAAGTAATCAGATTACATCTGATTACGTGTCCACCAGTACCAGCATGAATCCAGAACCACCTTCTGACATTTTTTTTTTTTTTTGACTGGAGATGAGACAGTGGACATTCAAAGTATATTACATGTTAGAGCAATAGATAGGAAATGTTTGGGTTGTTTGTATGAAACTTGTGTAATTTTCTTTTGTGTTCAACAATATTTAAGAGGCAGTAAAATCAGTAAAAGTTTATTTCTAATGCATCTACATGTAACACAAAATGCTTTACAGAGTTTAAATCAGATGGACTGATGTGTATAAAGAAAAAAGGGGAAAAAAACCTTCAACCTCTAAAAGCACTAAAAATAAAATGATTTAATAGATCAATCAATTAATCAAACAGTTATTATTGCTCAATAACAATAATAAAATAAATAGGAGTCAATCAATTAAAAATGATGAGGGACTGAGGATAAGATGGCACAGCCCCCAACTATTAAACTTTGGATAGAAAGAAAATAACTAAACAATACGTAATTAGCTTCTAGTTGTTAACTAAATAAAACCGAATAAACATGATTTAATCATAAAAAAAGATCTTAAACACTTAAATATTTTAAACTAAAAGGTAAACTGAGATTCACTTATAGTTTGCATTTATAAATGTCCAAACTCTTCTCCAAAACATTTTACTGAGAAATATTAACCTGATTCTTCAATATTTGTAGCTTTTCTTTCCATAACTTATATTTCAGATATCTATTAGTTTGTTTTGTATCCCAAAAAGAACTTTTTCAGTTTAGTGTTAGGGTATTGTTTGGATGTATTATTTATTTTCTATGTTTATTTAGTTAGTTAATGTTTTGTGCAGTGTTTTTCTCTTTTTAAATCACTTTGAACACTCATGTATAAAAACTATTTTCTAAATTAATTGTAACAAATTTATTGATTTATTTTCATTTTTTTCTAACTGCCAATTATTGCTGTCATTTCAACATCAGCAGACTATTTTCCATAATATTTTACTGTCCTCTAAGCCTCTACTGGGATCTAAATACTTACATTTTTATTTAAAAATAATAATGAAGATGGAAATACTCTATAATGTGATTAAAACTCCTGTTTTTTATTGGTTTAATGCAAATTTACTGAGCATAATTGCTCTTCAGAGTTGCCCAAAACATTACCTTGTGAACCACCACCCCACATCAATAATACTGAAAAATAAACACTGAAATATAAAATAAAAATATCAGAGATGATTTTTAGAGAAACAGGTTCTTTATTTAATACAATAATAAAGCAACACTGTCAGAGACAAACAGAAGACAAGATGAATGATTATGCAGAACAATCAACTCCACATCCATAAGTGAGCAAAATCAAACAGAGTCATAATAAAAGGTTGTTTCTTTAAATGAAAAGCAGTTATTGGAGTCAACAAATTGCAGACATGCATTAAATTCACCTGTTTTCTGTTACTGTTTAAACGTTTTCAGTTTTCTCTACAGTTTCACGTCAGGCTGGAAGGCTTACATGAAAGTGGCTGCAGAAGTGAATGTTGCTTGGGTGGAATACCTCTGCAGCCCCATTTTCCCATGCCTTATGCCTCTTTAAAGTTATGTCTCAAAGAAGTATATGCATAGGAAAAAGGAACAGCGAGTGGAACAAGCCCTGCCGCAACATGCTGAAACCTGCAAACTGGCATAGAGAAAAACGAATGAGTTAACAGAGCAAAACAATTTAAAATCCCCTCTCTGGTTGACATCTCTACAGAATGTTTCTAAAACTCATAATCCAGCTTTGGAATAAAGCCTTGCTGCAAAAGTTTTCCAAGTTTTCAGTATGTAAGTTTCATTAAAATGATTAGTGGGAGGTGTGCAGAGACCTTACCCCCTGAGCATCCAGACGAGTCTCCTCTGGGAAGGCACCTCCTGTTGCCCATTTATGCCTCACAAAGACCTTGAAGATGTTTAGCAGAGACAGAATAGCTGTCGTCTGTGCTCACTCAGCAGTCCTCCTCTCCTCTGCCTCCAGCCATGGGAGCACACCTGGAGAACAGCAAACACTCGCCTTGTTACACTTTTACCTTCAGCTCAAATTCCTCAGAAAACGTCTCATTATTCTCCCAGTTTAACAATGAAGCTGCTACAGTTATTATCTCCTATCTGACACACAAGCTGCGGACGTCAGAGGCAACCGAGAAGAGAAACATTGAGGACAACTTGTTCCTGCATTGGAAAAGTTTCTTATCTGTTCAGCTTTTTTTTTTCTCCCTTCTCTCCCTTTCGTTCCTCCACTCACACATGCCTTTTAGCCCTCAAGGTCTCCAGACAAGGACTCTCAGAAGTGAGACACTGACACAGGCACGCACAGTCTCTCCTGCTGCGTGGGGTGCAGCGGGAGTGTTTTGGCAAGTCAAGGCCAGTGCAGCCGTCTGAAGATGGAACTCTGCTCTTTTCCTCCATGGCAGCACTCATAGCAGGGCATCGAATATCACAAGGTTTGGTCAGGGATAATCTATCTTCAACTTGAGCTGAGGTCATGTCACATAGCAATCTATGGAGCTGATTCACAAAGATTCAGCTCAGAGCTGAAAAGTTCCTATTGTGATTCTAGTGCGCTACTATGTTTACTCTGCATTTTAAGTAGCACTACTAAAAAGGGAGAGAAGTTAACCGTTTATTATGCAAGTTATCTAAAACTCAACTAAAATAGACTCAATAAAAAAGTGCAAAACTTTGCTGAATCTGTTCTTTAGTTTAAGCACATAGTGTTCTCATCAAAATTTAAATGTCTGAGATGGATTATAGAAATAGGCTACATAAAAAAATTTAAAAATACAATACATAAGTACAGTGTATTGTATATATGTGTTGTATATAAATTTTTTCCACATTTCATCCACATCTAAGCCAAAATATTGAACAGAATCTGCTGCATATTTCTGCGCAAGTCCCTCTTGAAGATGAGATTTTGATCTCAGTGGGGTTTTACTTGGTTAAATAAAGGAAATGATTTAAAAAAATAGTAAAAAAGATGCCCCCCCCCATTTCAGATGAAAGTCTTGTGTGTGTGTGTGTGTGGGGGTGTGTGTGTGTGTGTCTCTGCCAGCGTTACACTTCTACAGATTAAAGTTCGTCTCCGTTCTTCTTTGCAAAATAGCTCAACTTCAGTCGGATTTGATGGGGAGCATTTGTGAATGTCAGTTTTCAAGTTATGTTCTGAACTTTAACTAGGCCATTTTAACACCATTTTATATCGTTTTGATTTAAACGAATCCGGTTATTGCACTGGCTGCATGTTTTCAACCTCTGCCTCAGCGTGTAGCTTCGGGATTACTGAGCATTTTGCATTTCAACTCGGCATCGCTCAGGTTGAGAATACAAAGCTTAGGGCATGCTGTGGTGGCTTAGGGGATTAGCACAACCCATGTTTGGCGGCCTTAGTCCTCGACACGGCCGTCGTGGGTTCGATTCCCGGACCTGGCAACATTTGCTGCATGTCTTGCCCTCTTTCCTGTCAGCCTACTTTTGAATAAGGGCCACTAGAGCCCACAAAAAACCTTGGAAAAAGAAATTTAAAAAATATATTAAAAAAAAGAATACACAACTTCTATAGGCCACCCCATGGGGGCAGTAGTCGCAAACTTGGCAGCTGACTGAGGTCAAACATGGTCTGTATAATACTGTATCCATTCAAACGCAAAACTATATTTGGTCATGGTCTGATGAGCAGGGGCATATTTGTGCGGCGTGCATTCCCTGCTGCTTTGGAGAAATATGTTTCAAATAGAAGGTGAAGGATTATACCAGAGTTCCCTTCTGCAAAATAAACATCTAAAAAAGTAACAAGTCTTATTTCAGCCTCTGCAGCAGTCCTCCCCTCAACCGCCAACAATCGACTCCTTTCCAGATGGTCTCAGGAGGGCCCAGCTTTTAATTGGAGCCTCTTCAACACGCAGCTCTTAAAATCCACTCTTGTTTTGCTGCAGAGTGTTTCGTTTGAGCGGCGGCAAAGTTGCAGAGTTAAGCAGAAATGTCTCGCTGAACACGGAAATAATAATAATAACAAAAAAAAAGAGGCAACAATAGTTGCTTGTTCGTTTGAACACACCTGCCACGGAGCCAGCGAGAGTTCACTCAGCACATTTCATTTAGGGGAACGCAGTCTGACAGGACAAGGGAACACAACACACCGAATCACAACACAGGAAGCAAACTGTAGATCCTCTTAAGGCTTCAATTGGCAATTTGGAAGATCTGTCATGTTCATTAACTGCAAGAAGGGGTTAGGTGTTATCTGCAAACACTGTCTGACTCAAACATGCCTATTGCTTGTGGGAATGGAAGCAAATTACTTGTAGGATAAATAAAAATGCATTACGCTCTGACTGAATTTCTCTGGTTAAGAATAAGTACTGTTTCTGTTTACTGGGATTGTTACAGTAAGACGCTGCTTAAAAAGGCCTTCAAAGAGGCTGTTTACCATGAATTCTGCAGCTGCCTGCAAGTTTAACAGAGCAGAGAGGCAATTTCTTTATTAATGCTGAACAATGACAACCCTTAGGGTAGACATGAAAGATTAAAAAAAACAAGGAATGAGCAATTCAGCTTTTGTTTGCAGGTAGTTACAATGCCGTACACAGTATGTGGCACCCCTGGTAAACATGAGGAAAACCCCTTAAATTAAATTCCTCCTTTATTGCATCATGATCCAATGCTGAAGAATTAAGAAAAATTAAGTCTGTAATGTGAGTACATTTACTCAGTGAGGAAAAAACATCCCCCATATTAATAAATAATATGGAAAAAATCACAAGCCCCTTGTACAGTATAAAAATTTCAAAAAGTTGGAGTTTAAAAGAGATTTTTAACTATTCCTCTATAGAAAATCTGATCAGACCGAAGCTCTTCAAGCTTTACGACCCTAAAAGTCACTTTTGCCCTCAGTCCAGATAAATAAAACTTGTTTAGAGCCGCAAATGTTACATGACCTTCTGAAAAAAGACAACTTGTGATTTTTGATAAACATCTTCTGTTGGAAGTTTTAAAGACTAATTATTTTTATTTCTCTTTTTAGGTTTTAAGGCTTGTTTTTTGATAACTTTTACAAAAATACTTTTTCACAGATTATATGACTTATATTAAACTGTCACAGCATAATAATTTTAGTAGATATATGAAAAAACTTTTTTATGAAAACTACATGATGCAGTTTTAAAGTGAAGTAAAGCAAAACTTTTCTGGAAAGTTTCTTGAGATGAAATGTAAATTGGTGCTATATTAATAAACTGGATTGAATTGAAAGGAAGAACTTTGATTTGGAAAGATTTTTTGTTGTGTTTAACATCTTAGAAAGCAAAATACTTGGTCATCAATAGATTTGTTCTTCTTTTTACTGACCAAGTCTGCAGTGGCTAGCAGTGATTCATAGTTCTGTTCACTTGAAGATAAATGGTGTCACAAGCTCTGTGCTGTTTCATTTGTGTTAAAGGAGTTTTGATTTTTGCTGAAGTGACTCAGCTGTTAGAAACCTCAGAGGTTTTTCTTGGAAAATGGAACAATCACTTCTGCCTGAATCACAAACTTTTCAAATTCAAATTTAAATGAGCTGCATTTCGATGAACTGTGCACAATCACAGTATGATCAGAGATGTTGTAAAGGCTTGCAAGCTTATTAGAGTCTATTGTGACAACCAACACAAACAAGTGCATATTTGTAACTTGGAGGAAAATTTATTTTTATCAAAAGCTAAAAGATGTGGTGCACATTTCTAGATTCCTCTGTACTGCTGCTCTTAATTAACACGTTGCTTTCAGACGTGACCTTTTTAGTAGATTGAGTCCATCTCTGTGAAATCTAATCCTACCAAAACACTTACCTGAAGTTTAGTGAACGAACAGGAATGAGAGGACTGAAGAATACAGCAGACTGATCAAGGGAAGTTTAAAACAGGGTTGGGTTTTTACACAATGTCCTGGGTTTTGGACACATCACTCTACATTCTATCACAGGAAAACTGAAGTGTCCACCTAAACTTAAACGTGACCCAAAAGAGCATCAGTCAGTGAATCAGTGATGAGAGATTCAACTGTGAGATCACAACATGTGGAAAAGTTCAAAGGGTGTGAATATTTTTGCAAGGAACTGTAAACTTTATAAACATTAGCCATCATGGACACAGTGGAGAAAATATTTGTCATCTTTCATTTATTAAAATAGAGAAAATGTATGAAAACATAGAAACATTTGCTAGTATTATTGGAAGGGGGAAATCTGTGTAACATTCACATCTACTGTTTATCTTTATCTTTTCTCCTTTAGATTTAGGAAAACTGCAAATAAAGACAAATCATATTTTAATCCAGAGTTGGTGGCACACTGACATTTTCTCCTTTTAAATATCACATTTATTGGAAAGCAAAACATTCAGTTTTCACAGGACTTCACAAATCCTCTTTAATTGACAGAAAAAAAGCTTAACCTTTATGAACAGGAGAGACTTGATGCAGATGTTAGCCTCTCGCTATTTAAATGACTAAAAAAATTCAGCTTTTAAGCATAAACCACAGAAACAGATATCTAAATTCCAAAGCGATTGTTGATTTGGAGAAAAACTGCACTGGCTACAGTGTAACAATGGCAGATTCAGTCTTCAATAACAATGTAAACTATTCTGGTCCAAGGGCATGCAGACACAGAGTCCCTTCAATAGCTTAAGCTGCTTTTTTTCTAGCATTCCTCAGTCATGAGCATTTCGTTTCATTGCTGCAGGCCTTCATCTGCAGCATTTCTCTCTATTCACTTGCTTCTATAAACACTTGGTGAATTTTAACATCGCCTCCATCCCTTCCCCTTGTTGTGATGCTAGAGACGCAGTCAAACAGATGGAGACGATGGTGGCAGAGGGGGTTTGTGTCCCTGAGCCCACTGTAGTAGGGGGCCAATCTGCATCAGGCAGAGGGACTGACAGAATAAGGTCATGAGAGGAGGGTGGAGGGGTGGAGGCAGTGGGAGGAGATGCCACTAGGCTCTGTGCAGAACTGGACACCATGATGCCACCTGCTGCCAAACAGAACTGTGATGAGTGTAGCTGCTCATTGGTTAAAGTCCTCAAAGATGCTGGTTTTTCGTCAAGATTTATCTGGTTTTGGGAAGAGCAATGCAAGGACAGAGAGGAAGAAGTTAATGTGAAAATTTTACATTTTGCAGATTTTTGTGCTTCCATTTGTGTCTCAACTGTTTCTACAGACAGTCAAAGTTCAAGGAAGCATAATAGGTGGCATTTAAAACAGCCATGACAGAAGACTACTGAATATTCCTGCTGCATTTTCTTTGAATTTATTTTTACTTGTGCAGTGGGCAGGATTCATTACATTTCATGGTGTTACATTATGCTTATCATTCATATCATGAATGAAAAGCTTTGATTAGCATTGGTGTTCCACTGAGGGTGTCACCTTCTAACAAGCAGCAGTGATTTCAGTAAAATGACACAAAATCAATCAGCGAACTGACTCCTCTTCTTCGTCCTTGTGAGTCCAACTCTCAGGGTCTTTCTGCCTTTCTCTTTCCCTCAAGGTGTCTCAATCAGACAACAACCGCGACTGTCTGTTGTTGTCAAAAGACATTTCAATTTGGCGGCCCTCCCTGGAGTCCAGGCAAATTAGCACTTCAAAGGGCCCAGGTCTCTCCCAGTGGGGCAGGCCTTCTACGCTTTCTCCCCCTCTCCTCCCTCTGTCTCCCGCTCCGGCTGCTTAGCAATGCAGATGAGGGCCCGGCCTCCCCGGGAGCCCGCCTGTCCCTCCGTGCTAAACTAAACTCTGTGCAGGAAGGATGAGAGGGCGCTTCATTGTTCCTCCGAACAGGTCTGAGGCTTTCATTAGCTGGATGTGTTGATGGGTTTTCACCCAATGGAAACGGTGGTTCATAGAGGTTACAGACACTTAAATAATGTCAGAATAAAAATGCATGGAGGCATAACTTTTGTCAGGTAGTGCAGTGGTCCCCAACCTTTTTATCACAACGAGATGGACCCATCTGGGAGTGATGAGGAGCAATGACACCCGAAATGTTGCTTATGCACAGGGTGCTTGGTCTCATTTGGTCAGTTTCAAGGCCTCACTGCCTCATCAGCGAGCCGGACGCTGTCTGCATACAGGAGATAAATCCATTCTCCTGTCTCTTCTCTGGGCCTTTTCCCCTTCGCAAAGAAACTTTTCAAAGCCATCTGATCTGTTTCTTACTCATTTTGCTGCTTGTGGGCTCAATGTTGGCGCGCAAGACGTAACCGAGAGAATCTGGTTAAAGGATTTTTCAAAATAAAAGATCCTTCAGACTCAGATAATACATAAAACGGAAATATTTAATTATTTCTTGTGTGGCTCAGTACCAATTCGTCCACGGACCGGTACCGGTCCGCGGCCGGGGGTTGGGGACGACTGAGGCAGTGGAAAGAGTCAGCCGTCCGTTTTGCTGGTGGTTTACTGTCACATTAATCTTTCCACAAACCTTTCATCATTTTATTTTTATGGTGCCACCAAGAAAAGAGAAAAGAGGGGACGATGGCAATAAATAAATACATTCAAATCAAAACAAAATGCCACAAAGAATATTTTATTGCTTATTTTTTTAATTTGATTATACTCAACAATTTTTTCCTCTCAAAAAGATATTTAAAAAGGGATTTTGGAAAAACTTGAAACCCAACTCCATAACAGCAAATATTAACCTCTTTTAAAGATGACGTAAGTATAAGGTTTCTTAATCTACTCTTCACCAAAAATAAAATATCTACTTTTTGTCTTAGTTTTATAGTTGATTCATATGAATTTACAACCACTTTGAAAACAATGCAGAAAAAACTGACATTTTTCTTTTAGAACATTTCTTATTTTTTTATAAATATTAACCAATGACTTTTAATAACTTCCTTTTCTCTGTGTTTGTTGCTCAAGAATTAATATTTGCTTCTCGCAAAAGACTCGTCAGTTTAGCTTTGTAAGCCACTAATTTGGAAACAAGCACAGCATGCATCCCTTTGTTCTGTGTTTCTGTTGCTTTAGTTTTAATTTAAGATTGTGGAAATAACTGTGTCCTTCAGTTACAAAGCAAACCTTCTTACTACTTCTGACAGCAGCCATTAAATGGCATTCAAACAACCAGCAGCTGCAATCAATCTTTTGACATTTATGCCTCTGCTGCGCTTTGTTCACAATACTGTTTCTATTGGTCTGCAGTCTGCTTGGAGAAATAATAAATAGTTTCAGTTTAAATTGTTTTATTGTAGGAAATTATTGTGGAAAGAAATCTTTAACCCTCAAGCAATTCGATTCAATTCATTTATATAGCGTCATTTCACAACAAATGCCGTCTGAAGACACTTGGTGGCACAAAAAAAAAGTTATTTCAATTAAATTATATTCCAATTACTGAAGTAACCCATGGTTTTTGCTGTTTACAAGAATTGTTTTGAGAAATGCACTTACTGTTTTGCAAATGTTGAAAACTGATTAGATAAATGCACCAAAGAGAATGAGAAAAACTGTAAAAGGCATAGTGGAAACTGTTTTACCCGTACCGCTGAAGCTACTTCTGGATTTAGTACTTTGCAAATGACAGCCAATAGTCAAGTAGTGTTGTACTTAGTCAGCTTTCCAGCTGCATTAATTAAAGATTCATTTTCTGCAAGACGTTTGCAGCTATGTTCCACTGAAATGTCAGTGAATTGTTAAATCCGTGAGTGGGTGGGTCTCCACTTTATAGTATTATAAATGTATAATGTAGCACTTATTGGTAGCGCTACTAGTTACCAACTTATTAAGTTGGTAACTAGTAGCGTCTCACTTTTTGTCACAAAGGCCCTTTGCTTGTCTACTGACTATTGGTCTGGATGACAAAATTTCTCTTAACCACTCTTCATTCAAGTACATTATTCAGGTAATGTGTGTCTTTTTCAGCAGGACGTAGTCTTAGTTTGGACTTTTGAAAGACAGAAATGCAGGTTAGATGCAGGTAGGTGGAGATGATGTAAGAAATGTTTTATAATAATAAAAAAAACTCCTGAAGTTTTGGGAAAAAACAGTCTACAAAGCAGACTGGACAACAGAAGGATCTGACAAACATGAGGAAAGCCAAATATATGGAAGGCTGATTGTGGGATGTGAAGCAGGTGTGTGATTAACTAACTCAAAACAGCAGTTAGAAGCAGGAATGTAATGAACTCTAATTCCAGGACATTTTAAATAAAATTAAAAAAATACTGGCGCTTCTACCAAAAAACTAGACAAGAGTTGTTATTGAAGGTCAAATCAACACAGAAATGGTTTAACAGACACAAAATCAACTTCCTTAAATTGTCATCTTTGTTTTCTGATCTAAAATCTTACAGGAAGCTTTTGGGGTCTAAAATATCAACTCCATGGTTGAAATGTTACAGGAAAAGGCTTCCTGCTGTCTGATTGATCAAAGTTTTTAAAATATTAAAATGATGTAATTGGTGACTTTGTTGATAAACAGCTAATTCTCACGAAGGGATTGTATCCCCACTGAATGTACAAAAAATTTTTTTGTAAATTATTTCAGTTTGAATTAAATTCACTTCTCAAACAAAAGATGAATTTCTCTGAAGTCTTTCCACCTTTTTACCAGAGGTAACCCAGAGTGTCTCTGTTTTACTTTAAGAAAACAGTTTCACAGGTTTCTATTATCTTTTTTTTTCTTTCCAGGAATGGTAATCAGGATCATCTGGACTCCTGCGCCTCATTTGTAAATAAGCTTCTGTGAGAATTTCATCCCCTGAAGCTGAACACAGAGCGCACTAAAACCCAACCTGCTCACACATTGTAAGTCACCGTGGATAAAGACATAAGCCGAGACTTTACGATGCGAAATAAAATATAAATGGATGGATTAAATGCCGCACAAAGACATGAAGTGAGGAACAGGCGTCCTTAACGCAGTGAGGAGATTGATTCGTGTTAACAGAGATTTGAGTAATGCGTCAGCTGTTCCGCTTTGTAAGTTTTTGTTCCGCCGGCTGAATGAATGATGGCAGTGTCTCTCTTTGGCTGTGATATTGTTGGGACTGTAAAAGTGACATAAGTAGACATTACTGAGCCTGGCAGAGAGCTGACACACCATCATCTAAAGCCGATTGACCCTCCAGAGTCCCGATGCATCACCACTGTGCCTTCATGCAACTGCTGAATAGCTGCTCTCTGGTGGGGACAGTCTGAAAGATTTACTGAAGAAGATTGAGGATGTTGTAGGACAAGAGAACTGGTGGATTTTAATGGAATCTTCTGTGGAGATTTGAGGTTGGAGGTTTCAGTGATGGAGACTGAGAGTAGAGGTTCTGTGTCAGGACAACAAATCCTGGAGCCAGATTTGGATTCAACAGATGTAACTGAAACCAGAGAAGAGAGGAAGACAAGGATGACAGGTTAAAGAGGTTGGGAGGAAAAATATAGAGTCCTGCAAAGTTCTCACACCTCTTGGATTAATTTTGTCACATTTCCCTCACCCACTTTAAATTTCTTTACGTAAACTTTTATAATATCTGAAAAGTATGGCATGCATTTGCAGTCAACCACCTGTGAGTTCACTGCAAAAACACAAACACTTAAAATTTCCAAAACAAACTTGCAAGTAACTTTTCAGCAAGAAACACAAGCTTGTTTACAGTAAATAATTCCTTAATATTTATGAAACAGTTTCATTGGCAGATTAATTCACTTATAACAAGACGTTCTTCCCATGTTATAAAGAAAATAATGTGTGGAAATAGCAATTTCTCAAAAGTATTAAGAAATTAGTGACTTAAAACAAGTTTGTATTTCTTGCTGAAAAGTTATTTGTAAGTTGCTTTTGTCTTATTTCAAGTTCACTAAAATATTTGCACTAGAAACTAGACCAAAAATACTTGAGTAAGATTTTCTGTTTTCTGCAGATAGAACCACACTTTACTGCAATTATAATTGCAAGTCTGTAAAGTATGAGTTTTTTCATCAGGCTTGCACATCTAGAGATTAATTTTCTTATGTTTTTTTGGAAAAAAGCATAAGTTCAGATAGCCTGGATGGAAAGCATGTGTGAAGATCTGAGAATATTATTTATTCTTGTTTTCCTCGGCGCTCCAGGCTCAGAGGATCTATTAGAATCACACAAACATATTGAAACTATTCTTCAGACGTGTAAGTGGAAAACTGGAGTCAGAAGGCCAGTTTTCATAAACAGTTAGGGATAATTCCTCATCTCCCCAGTTTTCCTATTGCACTCTTGGGACTTTAAGACATTCTTCCTTCATTTTATTTTATAATGAATTCCCATATTTTAATAGCACCTCCATCATTTGCATATTTGCTCTCTATTTTCACTTTAAGCTGCTTTCTTCCATTCACTATGTCAAACTCATTTTCATTTTGGGTCATGTCAAAAATCTTAAAGGGTCAGTTGTGCCAGCATGTAATGATAAAACCCATTAAAATGTTAAAATATCAATGAATAGCTGTTTCCTTTTCAGGATTCAATAAGTCAGTATTGAACATTTTTTCACACTGATCAGTCCATCCAAGGTCTTGTGATTGTTTTAATCAAAATCACAGATTTTATGGTGCTAATGTAGAAATATTTGTGAGGAATTTTTACAATATTTGTGCTAATGTATGATTAGAAATATAACTTTTTGTCTATCACCATATCAGACTATAGCGTGACATCAAGTAAGGCTGAGGCGGCAGTCACTTAAATCTGATGTTTTTGGCCAATTTTGAGAAAAAATGAGCAGTAAATTAAAAAAAAGATTATTTTCTGAATTTTTCAGATTTGTGAAAAACTGGAGCAACTTATTGATGTACCTGGGAGTATAGAGGGCCTCAAAAAAAGCTACGGTGGGCCAGATTTGGCCCCCGGGCCTTGAGTTTGACACATGTGCACCATGAGGTCCTCTATAAGTCAGATGCCTAATTCCTGTCTTATTTCAGTTTTCCTCACACAGACGTAGCCAGCACATTCCAGGTTCACACTAATTGTGAGTTATGGTTATAGTCTGCTGACTGACCAACCAGCAGACAGTGATGAGTGAGAGATTTTAGGTTTGTGAAACATAATGTCCAAAGCACGATGACACTGGGAGGTAGAATTCATGCCATCATTCAAGACTGATAGAAATGTTGCATCTTCAAGAAAAAAACCCCAAAAAACTTATTTTAAAATTGTGTGTTGTGTCTCAACGTTATAATTATGCACTACTCTTTTTTTTTGTTTGTTTTCAACAAAAACACATTGAGTTTGTGGTTGAAATGTGAAGAAAGGAAGTGGTGATGGGAGATGAAGGGATGACCAGTCCAGAGTAAGATACCAACAGCTCCATACATTAACTCCATTTTGCTTTAATCTGGATGAATGGTTCATTATTTTATATTATTCACACATCCATGCTGGGTCTTTGCCATAAAATGACATTTTTATGCTGTTTGTGGGTTTTGAGAGAAAAATCAATGCTAAAATCTGTTCTGAGTGGCTTCATAGCTGTTTCATAAACTGTGAGCATAAAAACACACACAGGATCAAGCTGACCTACCAAGAGGCCTGAGAGTGAAAATGAGTCTTGGGAGCGTGCTGAGTAACAAGCTTTGCAACAAATTGGGTCGTTGCTGTAATTTATAATTTCTTGTATTTGGGGTTTTGTGATTTCCACCAGTCTGTGCTCACTAGGCAGCTGTCGTTTTTTTTGCCAGACTTTTTTTTTGCCAGGTAAAGAAAGAGCTTTCCAACAGCTTTAATTTGGTGGACTTAGCCTGTTAATTATCACACATCTGACAGGCTACAATTGCCATTGTTCACTTTAAACCAGAGCCTACATTTACAAAGTTGATCACTTTCAAATCTGCCCCTTTTTTCAGCACAGACTGTTGTGTCTGAGCAACGCTGGCTGTGACAGAGATTGTAGTGACAGGAAGTCAAAGTTAGGCCTTGTCATTCTTTTACAGTGTCAAAGAAATTTCACGTTTCATCTAACGTGTTGTCACTGAACACCTTTAATCCAGTTTGATGTCTTCTCTGAACTCTGCTCAGTTCAAGTATGTTTTCAAGTCTTCCGACATGCTGACACACGCTATATACACACACACAGAAGAAAAGCTGTCAGCCTGCAGTGGGCAAACTAACGACATCTAAATTCGAATACAGGTGTGTGGTAAAGGCAGATACAAATACATGAGGAAAGTTGATGGAAAAGATAGGAAAGAAAATTGCGAGCTCTGGTTCTGTATCTGAGTTTCTAGGCTTATAGGGACGCCATGCTGTGACGGAATGGTAGAGAAGAGATGTGAGAGCTGTCAAGCCGCTTCTAGCTCTTTTTTTTTTTTACATTTCCTCTGTTTCGTCTGTCTCTATCCCTCTCTCCACAGCTGAGGTGTGATCTCTCTCTCCCTAAGCGCCGCTCCCCAGCGGTACTGATGATCAGACGTTGGCATGGGAAAGCTGGGCTGTGGCCTTGTACAGTGGGAGCTCTGACCTCCTGCTTCCCCCTTCCTCCTCCCTCCACCTCCTTCCCTCTCCTTTGGTACAGTGATAAGAGACAAATGAAAGGCCTTCCTTTGCGCAAATTGCGGGAAATCAGAGATAAGTTGGACACTGAGGCAGCTGCTGGGCCTTCTGCAGGGAACAGGGAGTTCTCAGACAGGGAAAATACTGTTGTGCACTAGTGGGGAAGGTTGAAAAATATGTTTTTGCACATGTTCAAACAGCATATCTTTATTCTGTGTCCCTGATTGTGCAGAATGTAGATTTTATGCTACATTAGCACTGATTCCCAGTTTGAATCCAGTTCGTTCAGAGGTTTATTTCCACTCATCTTCAGTGCAAATGTCACATTCAGTTAAAGTTTTTAATGATTTCTTAAAACAGGTTCTTTTTTTAGTAAATGATTTAACATCATCCAGCTTTGAGAATTAGTTGCACATCTTTTTTTTTAAAGTTTCACTGGGTCAGAATTATACACCTCTGTATGAATATATACACACACCCAAGTTAACCAAAGCCACCAAAATAACGAAAACTGAAACTGAAAAAACATTTCTGTTAACTAAAATAATTAAAAACAGTAATTAATGGGTGAAAACTATAACTAACTAGAACAATTCTGTGTTTCAAAAACTAGCAAAAATATGCTGAAATTATCAATTTCATATATTTTGTTTTTGAGAACTTATGGATTTATTTATCAGCCTTTTGAAATGAAAGTTATTTATTTTTTCTGTAAGCTTAAGTAATTCTTCCTTACACTAGTCCACAAAATGGTTACAGCAAAAGTTGGGAGAAAACACCAGAGTCAGTTGGTTGTTGAAAATTTTATCTTTTATGTAGTATTCATTACTCTGTTGATGTATATGTAATCACAATACAACACTTTGACATTTGAATGAACAAAAGCATGAAAGAATTAAACTGCTACTACAATTAGTACAAATTTAACTAAAACTAGCAATATATTTAACTAACAAAAACTAGCAATCATATTCTAAAAACAAATGAAAACTAATTGAATTAGATGAACAAAAAGTCACAAAAACAAATAATAAAAAACTGAAAATCAAGTTTCCCTTACAAAGTTTATCTTAACCACATATTACATCTGGTTGGTCAAGTTCCTTTAACTTGGTTCATTTTCTCCAGTTCAGCTCAGCAATATTAAGCAGGATGAAATTTGCTGCTGCCAACAATAACAAAGATTGAGCTGCTTGGCCACAATGATTAGGAGTGTTTAGAGAAGTCAAGGTGGGGCTTTTAAATCTAGAAACATGTACTAACTTTAAAGTGTGGCGGTGACAGCATCATGCTGTGGGACTGTATTGCTGCCATTTGTACTGGTGCATTGCCCAATGTGTGTGAGATACTAATGTACACAATTCTTCAACATCTTATTACATCGACACTTAGATGGCTCAAACTGGGACGGATTGGGGTGCCAATCAGATAAAGCATGCTAACATTAAGAATATGGAATGAGCCACTTTAATTTGAACTCTACTAATTCTGTCCAGAAATATCCAACATGAGTCATACATAGCATGATCTTAATGAAAAATGTGATTTATCTGCAAGAAAGTAAAACAAAACACACATCAAGACTGGATTTGAAATGAATAAATTTGCTAAAAATACTCTTCAGACTGATGTTTTAAATTCATGGCTGTTTAAAAGCTGGACCTCGCCAGGCTTACTAATCAATCTAGACTGAAACAATCCTGTCAAAAAGAGTGATCAGATATCTGCTATGATGCCTGAAGCCTGCTGACGGCAACAAACGTTTTAGGAACAAGCATTTAACCAAATATGATTGGAGGTGTGTGTACAAATTTGATCCGTGTATATTTTTTATCTGTGGTTTAGAGAAAATCAACAGTAATGTCAAATTCGGATTCCCAATTTTAGTTTTTAATAAACTTCGAAGTTCTATGTTGAATTGTAGGCCACGCCTGGAAAAACACTATTAAAATAAATCCTTCCATCTGTAAAAATTTTGAATTTGTGAGCATTGTCATATTTGATGTAGCTTCTAATATCTCATAGATGTAGAACAACAGCAGATATTTGATTGAATTGAACCAAAACACGGGTCAGGGCGACTCTTCGCTGAGCAAGCTGCCTCAGCCTTGACTTAATGTCTCTGACTTGGAGGGAGGCAGTGTGGAAAAAGACAAATTATAATTTATTTTCTTCACATACTTTTTTCTTTGAACAAAGGAGCGGTCAAAGTAATTACTAAAGTTGGAAGGAGTTGTAAATCCAATTTTCTAAAAGAAAAAAAGGAAAAATGGTCTTTCAAATGTTTGCATTGGAGAACAAAGACTAGTCAAAGCGAATAGGTGGGAGTGATCATTTGTATGGTTCAATTAGCAAAAGTAAAGAGTTTGTCACGGGAGGCTGCACATTAATCTTACTCGTAGGTTAAGTAAATTTAGGTTAAAGAACATAAAAGTCAGCACAATAACTCACTAAAAGAGTGCAAATGCATTCCACCTCTGCGTTGCTTGCTTGCTGAATTCAACCTGGTTCCACCTCTTTTCCCGTCCCACAGTTTCCAAGGTTGCTGTCCTCGTAAAGGGGAGTGTAATGAGCTGTCGATCAAAGGGCCTGGGTTTGATTCATGGTTAGCTTCCAGGGACGACAGACTTATTTCTCCACTGAAACCTGAGAAGCAGTGACAGCTGATGCATGCAGAATAAGAAACAAACAAGACACATTTACATCGCCATGGCTTTATTTTCCCTTTCCCAAGCTGCCGCCGTCTATTCAGTTTGACAGAAAATGTGATTATCTGCCCCTCATGTGGTTTGTGATGGAGCAAAAAGAGACACGCTGCAAGTAAGTGTGTTCGCTGGCTGCTGCGGAGAGGAGTCTGCGCTCGTCTTTTCGCTCCACTCCCGCCTGCATGTTCCTCGTGTGCGCCTGACACTTTTGCTCGTTATTAGACACACTGTTTCCCGCTGGGCAGGCCAGGTGTTGCTGTGCCTGTCATAGATACGCCTCCAATCAGGGTACCCCGACAGCACACACATAAAATCGTGGTTTTATTAGAGTGCAGATGTGATACATTTATCAGTTCTTCTCTTCTTCACTGAGGAGGCGTTAGATTGTGGTCCGAAGAGGTGAAACTCAAACTCCAGTGCCCACTTTTCAGCTAATAGCTGTTCACACAGTGAGAAACATCACGATCATGAGGACAGGTGTGAATGTGCTGTTCGCTTTCCCTGAACCAGGCGTCACAAAGAAAGGTTGGAAATCCAACTACTACTATATCTTTTAACATTTTCATTCAAATATACCAGAAACTGTTTCAGTGAATTATAGCACATTAGCTTTGGCTTAGCAACAACTGTAATTTATGTCTTTGCAGAACCTAAAACTAGAAAATAATAAAAAAAAGAATGTTTCAAAACACTTTTTTTCTTTTTCTTTTTCTTTTTTTTTACGAATGTGGCCACTACTAAATAACACTGTCCCTGAATATTTAATATAAAAGTTCTCAAAAAACACAAGTTTTAACTTTATATTTGTGACTTGACTTGGACTTTTACACCAATGACTTGGGACTTGAATCAGACTTGGAAGTTATTGGAAAAGACTTGATATTTCACCCCAAATCTAAAGTTTCAAACACATTTTCAAAAAGTGCAGAACATTAATTCATGTCACTCATTCTGTATCAAAAACCTCAGAGTGTCTCTCTGTCTTTCCATGCTCTGTATGTGTGTGAGCTGCAGCACAGCCATTCAAATTAACTAGATTTAAATATTTATATAAATATAAACAACAACAAAACTCCTGACTAGATTCCAGAATATTAAACTCTTTATCGGACACAATGTTGGTCAAAGAAAGTATAAATCACAGGAGATAAAAACAACAGAATCATAAAACTTTGTTACTACTTGAACTGTGGAGGCAAATAATTCCTTTATTGCTTTATTGTTTTATATCGCAGAGAAACAAAGAAGATGAACGTAATGCTTTGCACAACTCTGACCCGTCTGAGATGGGCTTCACACTGGGGAATTGGATTCATTTGCATATTTTTAAAATGCTGTAACAGCCAGAGTAAACACAAAGCCACCGTGGCCTGTTTGCCATCCAGCTAATTATCTGGACCGTCTTCTTGGAATGATTACAAATATCTCTGCATGTTCCCAGAGAAGCAACAGCTTAAATTGTTTTACTTCTGTAATTATTTCTTTATATTTTAAATGCCATTTCAGTCCAGTTCATGATGATCTTTAATTATAACACCGCGAGTTTTGGGCTTAGGCCTTGTTAACTATGTAATATTCATTAACATATCAGACTGTATTTTATGCCAAAAATCCTTCCAACGCAGTGTGTTGGAAAAACTCCACTTCACAACATGCATCCTATTCATTTATTGGCAGCTGTAATCTTTGGAGATATGATGTGTTTCTTGCAATTTTTTTTCAACCAAACATATCTTACTGGAAAACAGAAAAGATAGAATTTCAACATTTTCTCTATGAGTTTCTCTTGATCATTTTGCTGAGAAAAACATTTTGTGGCAGATGAGTCAGACACAAAACAGTTCAGCAGTACAGAACAACAGAACTGTCATTGAAATGTGTATTTCATTTTCATTTACAGATTAATTCAAATGCCTCTGTAGCATCTGTTTCTGTAAAAAGAAGCAGGCTTCCTGCAGGTATCTACAACCATTCCTGTTAACTGTTTGGATTCTGGTTTTAGCTGTATTGACTGGATAAAAGATTAAAGCACAGCCAGTAGACCAGCAGAAAAGCTGGAATGAAGGATTTCATTTTTGGCCACTGACTTTTCTTACCTAATTAAAATACTCGGGGGAGACATCCAAGTCTACATATTATCGCACTGCTCAAGTATGCTGAAATACTTTAAAATTTACAACCGAAAGAATTGGACTAATCTCACATCCAGCAGGGAAACACTTGACAGATTCATAGCTGCTGTGTTTAACGTACCCTTTCTGCAATAAACTGCGTCCCTGAAAGTGTCTGCGGATGCCTCTGGCTGATTGAATTTAAAGTGCAGAAGACACAGCTTTATCATCTGAAGTGTGTGTTTGTTTTAGATTACTTCCCAAACCAGATGGTGTAAAAAAAAAAAAAAACATCAACCTCAGTTTAGCAATTCCAAGACACTTCTATTCCACACGAGGACCAGAGAAGATTGAAGAGCAAGTGTGAAATTGTATGCTTGCAACAACAGTTTTTGATGTCAAATTCCTCAAGAAACAGAGTAATAATCTTGGACTCCGCCGTCTTTGACTTCAAGGAGACGAGTTGTGCTTATAAATAATCCTTGCACTCATTTGCTGAAGCTGCTCCAAGCATTGCAAGAATGAAAAAAAAATAGAAACTCCTGTGAGGAGAAATATTTCTGTCCTCTGCTCCTTCTTTGTTTCTCCTTAATTGACTTTTTAACAAGGCTGTGTTCAGGCTGACCAGCAGCCACCCTTCATTTCCAGCTGCTACTTACACACATGTACACTTCTTTTATTGGCTGGGGTGGGGGAAGTCATTAAAATGGGACGCATGCAAAATGCTCCCCATTTCTGCATCAATGAGCTATGAGCAGAGGAGTATAAATGAACAACATGTTTATATGAATGATAATGCCGACCCATGGATTTGCTTCCTGGGGAGGTCAAAGCCAATGAAAACACTCTTGGGTGTAACTGAAAGTAAGAATCTGCAGCAAGAGCAATATTTGGAATAGTAATCAAGCAAACACTGGCTGATCACAAGAGTTAAAGCTTTCACTTTCCTCTTGTGGCTATTCAGCAATGAATCAGTGCTAAAAGAAATGACTCAATCCATCTTTCTATCTATTGATCCCCACATTAACTTACTCCTTTGGATATAGGGAAGTAGCAACCCAGTCATCATTGGAACATTTCATGCCTTTTTTTTTTGTAATGCTTTAAATCAGCTGAAACTGCTGCTAATCTGATAACACTAGTTACTAAAATGGATTAAAACAACAAAGGATCAGAAATGGCACCTGAAATGCAAACACTTCCACAACAAAGTTCCCGATTGGCTTCAGCATTTAGTCAAATCTTTAAATGAATTTTACCGTCATAAACTGCGTCTCCATTACAAATGTGGGCAAAACTTTGTCGATATTACATCCATACATATCCATGTTAACAGTTCAATCGTTGTCACAATAGAAATTTAAAATCGATTTGTTATACCAGAAGAAGTTATTCTGAGAATTCCAGTTATATTCTAAATAAGTTGACAGCTTTCTTGCAAATGTTTTAGCCTTATTCTAAAAAAATCAAAATAGAAATCAATATGTTTTAGGAAATGCCAACTAAAAAAGAGCCTTCCTCACGTCTCCTTGGTTTTACTGAATAACCCCAGAAAAAAGGCAATGGAGATGTTGTGTAATATCACATAAAAACTCTTCAGATCTTATCTACTTATTTTGTGAATCAGGTGCAATTTGAAAGCAAATCAGACCTTTTTCCTAAGCATTAACCAGGTAGATATTTTCTCTGTAAAATTGGTAGTTACTCCAAAATCAACAGAAATTATGACAAAATAGATACATAAAAACATCCTCACATAGACTAAGAAGTAAGACCAGCAAAACGAGCAAATTTTCTGATGCTTTTTGCATTTCATATAGTCAGAATTTTCACTTTCCATATTATAAAGGGCTTTCTGTTAGGTAAATGTACTATGGTTTAACTATTAAGAAACTAGAAAATCCTGCATTTCAAAGATTCTTGTTTCCAACTGCATAATAGTGTGGTTTGAAGCCCTGCAGCCTTGCCGGAAGAAAGTCCTGGGTTTGCATGTTCTCCCCATGCAGTCATGGGTTCTCTCTTCTTCTGAAGTCCAAAATGTTCTGACTCTGGAATGTGGACCCCAAAGGCACTCGTCAAAATGGGAAAGATGAAGAACATGCCAAACAATGCAATTCTTGCAAGAGTCAAAACAATAATTAAATCCACTCCATTCATATTTTTCTAACCCTGTGGAATCGCGTCATGGTTGGTGCTTTTCAGATAATGTTGTTCCAGGCTGACCAATGTCAAAAACATTTCTGTCCCACTAAATGCGCTGAAACTTTAACTGAAACTGTACATTTTGGTCAGATGAGAATAGGAGTGGATTTTTCAGTAACAAACTCCAGGTAGTCTTTTCATACAACAAAGGATGATTGCCTACTTGTGTTTGGTATGGTAGCTGATCTATGATGCTGTGGGTCTGTTTCTCCTCCAAAAGTCCCTACAAATTCTTGTTATCTGCAGAACACTGAGACCCCATTGGATGCTTCAGCATTATGCTGATATAAAAACATGACTAAATCCGCTCAGAAATGGTTCAGCAGCCACACAATCTTCTGTCATGACTGTCTGGATCGGATTTTTACCCCAACTTCATAAATGTGCTCAAATTACTCTGTCAGTGTTTGGAGGCAACAAAGAAAAAAACTTACCTGATGTTATTAAAAACAATGCCATCATTGTTCAGTTATTCTGTAGGACATTTTCATAGTCAAAATAGTCTTCAAGTTGTTATTGTTGAACGAAAACTGTATTTTCAGCTTTAAAAACATTTTTTCTTACCTTAGAGTGTCATTTGCACATAGATAGAAGATGTAAATGCAGCAGAGAAATGCTTTGCAAAGTCTATTTGTAACTAAGCACAGCTTGTGCTTTAGCAAGCTAAATTGATTTTCCACTTGAAGAACAAAAAGGTCAACAAAACCAGGATGGTGGAATTATTAATAATTCTCACAGCAACACCTCAGCCGAGGGAGGATTCTTCAATAATGTTATTGCAATCCAATCTTTATTTTATAAAAATTACAAAGCTTGCAGAAGAGCCATCCACTCCTTTATGGTGCTAATTATATGAGGATCCCAGTACATGCCTTTTTTTTCTTTGTAATGCTTTAAATGAACTAAAACTGCTGCTAATCTGATAACACTAGTTACTAACATACATTAAAACAACAAAGGATCAGGTAAATAGTAAATGTACATACTGGTGCATCATAAATAAAATGGCAATTTGTAGGAAGGAGAGGGAGAAAAAGTGTTATTGCACAGAATACAAGGTGTTGATAGGAGTGTATTAGGAAAAACAATGTATTTAGTGGATTTTAATCATGTTTTAGAAATCCTAAAATATTTGATGTGAAGGTTTTTCTCCTTTTGCAGCTTCTGAGTTCCTGGGTTTGGTTTATTTACCTGTTTGAGCTGTCACAAGTCGGCTGGATTAGCAGCCCCCCAAAGGCTACGTTCACTTTATTGAGGACTTCTAGGGGACTGGGCTGATGTTATCACTCCCTCTGAAGTCTGCACTATCCCTTTGAACACACTTTATCTTCCCATCTTTTTCTCTCATGCAAAGTGCAAACAAAGCAGCACAGAGACTCGGCTTTGAAATTAGTTAGCTACAGGGTAACGCTCAAGTCCCTGCTAAAGCACGGTTAATTTTTAAAAAAGAAGGTGAAGCTCTGGAAATAAAACCCCCATTCAGTCCCTGAGCTTGAAACAACAAAATCCAGATGGAGATGCATGAAAAATTAGAGACAAATTGTCATCTTACCTCTTGAAGTGCTACAGAAGGAAGCGCAGAAACGAAAAACAAGTTATTGAAAGCATCAAACTCTTGCTGGAATCCCAGATGACAGTGAAAGCCAGATGCATTTATTGGGTTCCTCTTCTCTTTTTCTAGGGCTGTAAATAGCATTTGTGTGACACTTGGCTCCTGTGGGCCCCGGATGCTGTAAACCAGCACTAAAATATGATCCTCTGCCACGGCTGTGAACTCCGACTTCTGTTGTGTGACTGTTGACGAATCAGAGCGGGGACTTGGGGTTTTGCACCCAAAGGAAATATTGCAGAGTGAAATGCCTTCTGGCACTTTTCCGCCAGCCCTTGATTTGAATAGACAAGAGCTGCTGGGGAGGATAGAGGGATAAAAGAGGCTGAGGGAGAACGGTGACAGCAGCTTCAAGGAAAGACACACAGTCTACAAGATGGGGAGATGCTGTGTAGTGTGGGGTTACACTGGGCGAGGAAGATCTCACTGGGTAGGTCACAACAAACACAAAGTAGTTTATGCTCTTACTCAGAATAGCAACAGTCACCAAAAGTTTTAGTTTTCAGTTTAATCATAAAAACCAGCAATGTTGAGATAAACATAAAAGACAGCTTCTAAAATTAATCTTGACTCTCGTTTAAGGATTTATTTTAAAGCTAAAAGGTGGAATTTGCAGAAAAATTGTAGAAGGTTGCATCTATCTTGGACTTTCTATAAGCAATGGTTTTCTATCAAAATCTGTTTCCAAAATGACTATTGAGTTCAACCAATGTATCCATCCTTTCTCCAGCACTGCATAAAAAAAATCAGTGTGCCAACATATAAAAATGGATGGTCACATTTAGAAACAGGTCATTCTGGAGAAGGACATGGATGAGTGACTGCTCTATCAGAATGAAAATTGGTTGAGTGACTGAGGTCCGGCAGTTCTCGATCTAAAATAGTGCTGCGCATTTTCCAGATCAGGAGTTCACAAACCTCTGATATTTGAACCCAGAGAACAGCAGAGTTGGGACTCTGTCTCAGAAGCAAATATAGAAGTATTTGGAAGCTAACCAATTAAACAAAGGCGTAATAGCAGCGCAAAATACCTTAATACCTTGTATTTATTTGTCATATTTTCAAGGAACAAATAACTGATTTTTTAAATAAAAACATAATTTTGTCACTGCTGACATTGCCTCTGTTTTTTCAAAGCAGTTAAGTAATTTTGTAACACACACCTCTCACACGACAAGACAATTAAGGGAAGGAAAAGTGTTGGTTTTACATGATTGTTAGTTTTTATTTGGCCTTTATCATTATAAAATATGTGCTGATGTATGCAGATTACATTATTAAATCAAATTAATGATGCTAAGTTATGGTTAAATCAAATAAGTCTTGATAAGACTGAAAACTGAACCACTGACTCTCTGTTACCTCCTGAAGAGGTCAACAATCTCAGCAATCCCTGATCAGATTCGTTTTGCTGTCACTTTATTTTATTTTTATTTTTTTAGAAAGAGCAATTAACTAAAAAGGTTGAGATCTTCACTTTTTCAAAATCCTTTTTTTTTTTTGCCCAACACCTCAAAGGATTAATCAGAGCTTTTTATAATTCAGCTGCAAATAGGCAGACAAGTCTCCTTCTCCTCCCTTTGACCTGAATGCAGCAGCAGTCCTCCCTCTTTAGAAAAGGCTGCAGTGGGATCAGATCAAACACATGCCCTCTGTGCCCGAGGCAATGAAAAATAAACCAACAAACAAATAAATAAGTAATCACAAAGGACGTACAACACAAGGAGCCTTTAAAACCAGAGCAGAAGCTCATTTATCAGAGCGGTTCATGTTGTTTCGGAGTCTTTTGTGTTTGGGATAATCCTGCACATTCTGGGAAACACATCAACTCCCTGATCTCATTAGATCCCCGGTTGTTGTGATTTTACTGATTGAGAAAATTGTAAAAAGGCTGGAATAAGTTGATTTTTGTGCATACCATTATATGAGTTATTCCCTACAGGTTGGTTGTATTTAAACCAATAAGATCAGCCTGAAAACATCTCATTGTTTCCTTGGCGATGCCCTTGGTGAAAACATTTTTTTTTTTTTTCGGGAAAAGCAACAAATTAAAAAACCTCGGCATTGGAAAAACATCTTGATTGCTTTAAATGCTACAAGTTTTTAATCAATAAAACTTAAAGAGTCTATATATGCGGATAAACATCTTAAAAGGCACTTGATATTCTGCAGCATTCATGAGCGAAGACGCGGAAATGGACTCCTATTGAGCTGCAGAACGATTCATTGACGCGTGCAGTCCGCAGCTTATGTCTCTGCTGAGCCATGTCAATCAACTTTAATTGTGCATTAAGTTCCGCTTCCAACGTTGACTCGGAGGTCATTAATTCCCATCAAGGACAGTTCCGTAATAGACTCATGTCGCGCAAATACAGTGGCTGTTAGTTTGCAAAGAGCTTAGCAAGCAGCGAGCGTTCCTCGTGCTTTGATTCGATGCTAAGTGCTTCATCAATCACAATCCTAGACAGATCATTAGAGGCTCCTAGGATGACAAGAGCAGCCAAACTATCTACAGCAGATTGCTCCAGACCACCCCTCAAACCTTTAATTACATCCAAGGTTGGCAGTTATCAAAGACATGCAGTGATAAGTGACTCACTCAATAGGAGCCATTAGTTAGAGAAACTTGTTGGAGTCAGGGTTTTCATTATAGAAGGTCTGAGGAAGCTTTTCATGAGCTAGTAAGCAAAGGACAACTTAAAGGGGCAGTGTTATGTAAAATTGTCTCTTTTGAGCTTTACATCACGTTATAATCTAATTCCCTCATCAAAATTATATCTGGAGTGCTGCTTTAATTCTTTCATGCATGTTTGAGAACTATTTTAATCTCCCATGGCAACCATCCAGCTGTACAAAATGCCTGAGCTCCTTCACACTAGCCAGCAGCAATTAGCAAACACCTGGTGGAACTGTGCATCACCTGAGCTCAATATAGGATCTACTTCTCAGTAAAACCGTTGCTAAAGGGTTAATAGAGGAGCCATGTTGTGGTGACTTCCTGGAGGTGGAGTTTGAGAAACGTGGGAGTTTTTAAAGAGACAGACACCCAATTTCAAAACGTTAAAGTATTCAAATTTGCTGAAAGTTATATTTTATATAGATCTATAACATATGACATGGTTATAACTACTGAAGGTAACATAATCACTTGATTGTGCTATGAAATGATACTTTGTGGTTGGAAAACACACAATGCTGCCCCTTTAAAACAACATTTTGTTGATTTTTTTGATTAAATTATCTTATTTTTTCTAAGGTGTGACCTTTTGGTTTTTGGTAATGAATAACATTTGATAAGCATGTTGTAACCATGATATTGATCATGATACATCTTAATATAGTTATCATTTAAGTTGTTTCTTAATCAGAAGAAATTGTATGAATATCAGACAAAATCCTATGATTATTGACATATGAAGTAAATAACTGATCTTCATTATGGCACTTGATTTGCTTTATGCTTTGTTTCAAAACATTTAAAAGAATAAAAATGCATATTATGCCTCTTAATAGGCATAAAAACAAACAAATAAAATATATATGCATCCACTTATACACAAATAGAATCCATTAATTAAATACAGTAAGGATAAGACATTGTCTGAGTCTTTCATTTCATGTTTTACATAATATTACTATATTTAGACATAAACAAAAATGCTTGAAAAGGAGTGGGAAGAACTTATTTACTCCAACTCCTTATTCTTATAAACACATGTTAGCGGGAAGGATATATTAGGCAGCAAGGGAACATTTTGCTTTTTGAATTGAAAAGCCAGTGTCTTAAAAGGATCTGAGTGAGTTTGAGAGGGGCCAGACTGACTCACTGATGCATGTGAAGACTGGCTCATGCGGTCTGATTCAACAGATGAGCTGCGGCGAAGACTGTCGCAGATGGAAATGCTGCTTCTCACAGAAAACTGGATTGTCTCTATGTCAAGCAAATCATTGTTGAGCTAATTTATGTGTTAATAGCAAGAATCTAAACAACTGTTTGCAGATAATAACACATTTATGAGCACATGTTTTTTCCAAAACGTGCAAAGCATTAAACTCAGCATCGTCTCAAGAGAATGTTTAGTTTGAGTTGATAAAATGTGAATGAACAGATTTGAAGAACAAGATGAAATACAAGTTTTGTCCTTGTCTTCATCATTCAAACCATACCAATGTCACTTCAAGTAAAAAGCTCCAAAGCAACCACAGTTGAAACAAATCCTGCACATAACTGCAAACTGAAAACATACGTCAAAATAAAATACATAAATATAACATGCTAACAAAAGATGAATCACAAACTAATTAAAACAAACAAGGTCAAACTAAGGCTCAGTGGTGGTGAAAACCAAAGAATATAAATGGGTTTTAAGACGAGATTTAAAAGATGGCAGTGAACGAGCCTCTCGAGTAGAGAAGGTCCTGTTCCCTTCCAGGTTCCTCTAGACCACAGATGTCAAACTCAAGGCCTGGGGGCCAAATCCGGCTCACCATAAGACTCTAACGGGACACACAAATTGAACCTTCAGGATAACAGTTGTGTGCTTAATCTTATTAATCAAATCAAAGCAGTTTGTAGTCATACACTGCCAAATAACTTCAAAGTGATAAGAGATGTTCAACGTTATTTAATTCTAAGAATGTGTCATCGAATGCAGAGACAGCTGTTTATTAATATTTTAGCAGTTTGTTCAGGCCCTTTTTGATGCAGTTCAGACTGGAAATGAGTTTGGCTCTCCTGTCCCAGACGTTGGTACCTACAAGACTGACCTGAGGGGCCGAGAAGGTGTGATGAAAATTTTAAAATGAACTCCAGCTAGTGGAGAGAGAACTGATGTTTTTTTTAGCTTTTGGAGTATCAGAACTCATCACACAAAAGAATGTGACATCTTGCAACAAACAGACACAGTTAGGATCCTTGATACAATTTTGATACAACTTTTAAAACCTCCCTAAGTCCCTGTTAGCTTTTCATGAAGATTGCTTTTAAGATCACAATATTAAAATAAAATGCGTCGCTACAGATTTATGATTTATTACTGGGGCTAAATGAGCTATTATTTATTTTGTTCTCAATGTAGAATAGTTTTCCAAAAAAGAGGTTGTCAGAAAAACCTTTATTATGCATTAAATATGTTAGTATCTTACCATGATATCATCCAGGAATCTGTTGAATAAACCATAAAAAAACCCTTTATATGGTCACTTACTGTATAAACGGTTTCTATATAGATGAATTTATAAAAGAGCCAAAGTGTTGCATCTCTGCATGTATAATTTTCTGTCAGTTTGGATCAGAGAAGTTGCTTTTTTGAATATTCAGTCTTGTTCTGGAAATAAGACGATTCAAATGAACAATTAAAAACCCAAAATTAAAATTGAGCATATCGATGATGAGTGGACAATGAACTTTATAGTATTCACTGAAATAATTTACTCAACAGATCATTTGAAATGCATGCTGAACCTCTCAGTAAGCAAACCCAACATTTTCTTCAACATAAAAAGGATTAAAAAGGACTAAAAGTGTGCTGCGTACTCCTGGTGCAAACCAAACATGGCATTTGTCTTTCTTACCCACCTGGGGAAAAAGAAAGCACGGCTTTGCCAAGCTAGCACCCTGGGAATGATGGGTAATGTGTGTGGAATACCACTAGTCGCTTTATCTCCCAGATGAGCAGCTGGGCTGCACATACCGAAGAAGAACATATCAGCCAAGGTCACAGAATAACTCTCCCAGGCCCTTCACCTTTATCTGAAACAACAGGAGGGAGCACAACTAAACACGTCTGAACTCATCTTGTAAGACTTACCCTTGGGCTCAAGTGCCCTCTGTTGAGCAGATGAGAGAAGTCCCAGAGCAAGATTATTTGAGAATGATTACATTTAGCTTTTTAAATTGTCATCACGCAAAAAATTTGTCTACTCGTACAGTATAATTTTCCAAACTAATTTTAATCCTAAACCCCAGCTCACCCTGCTGAACTAGACTCTTAATGTAATTATATTCAGCACATTTCTATATTGCCCATGGCTTTACACCCCCTCCCATGTTCAGCCCAGGATATGGATTCTGTGCAGCATCAATGACTGTTTGCCTTCGGGAGGGGAGCAGTGCTTATTCCAGCAGACAGAGCAGAGAGATCACATGAATATCAGATCCCAGTGGAGCTGTAGCTTTGGCTGCTGTTTAAAGTCTAATCAATGAGAGAAACATGACCCCTGTCTATTTGTTGTGGGAGACGACGACAAGCTGTTTCTGGGAAAACTGCATGCTTTGTGCAATTCAGGAAAGCGAGAATATGTAGAAAAAGCATCAATGCAGATACGGTGTCATTTGTAAATAATTTACAGGGCTGTTGGGCATATGATTTAACAGCCACATTTAACACCTGTGCAAATTGTTGAGCGACGAAGCAGCAACAGAAGTTGCTTCGGATTCCAACTTGCTGACTGTGAAGATCTGACTTTAGCTGCGGGCGCAGGCCACCTTCAATGTCCAAAGCTATTAGTGATTCCTGTACAACTAAAGTGCTGCTCCAGGGTACCCATTTCCTTGCATTAATGTCTACCTTGCCCCACAGCAAATCAAACGCTTATTGTAATGCCTCTGCCCATATCTCACGCTTCCTGAATAACACCGGCTGGTGGGATCAGGCACTTTGGAAATGAAAAGATAGGGTGGGAAAAAACACATTTTCCATTTACGTTTTAAAACAATAGTTTATTCGTAAGAACAAGAAGAATATCAAACAAGAAAGTCGGGCAAAAGTTCATCAGTTTAGCTAACTCATTTTCACTGCTATTTGACAAGCTAAATGCTTTCAGCACAGAAAGAAATAAACCTGAATGTTCTCTTTTGACATTTGTCTGTAATTACAGTGTTTTTTTTTTGTCTTCAATGTGTAAATATAGAACTGTTTTGTTGAAACCGGATCACAAAAGTAATCAATAAGAGGTTCCTCAAAGGACTTCCTTCATGTATGTGTAAAGTGCTGCTTCTTTTCCTCATTAAGTCTCGGCTCGATAGAGTCCAGTTTGTGACGTAGGTTTCTTATTGCCAGCTGAAGGTGCGCTTCACCATCCTGAAGAAGTTCCGGTTGTGTTCCCGTAGGTAGGAGCGAAGCTGCTGCAGAACGGTGCTGTTGACGGACGGGTGAGGACGTCCCTTAGACTCGTGCAGACACCGCTCCCGTCCGTCGCTCCGGATGCAGTAAAACCCTTTGGTCTGGTTGAAGTAGAAGTTGGAGGACACTATCCTCGGAGGCAGGTTCAGGAATCGCTCCACCTTCTGAAGCTCTGGCAGGGGGTCGTGGATCAAAGCATCCCCGTTTACGATGTGTATCTGTTCCAGGGGGAAGTGCTTCAGCCAGTTGCGCATATGAACGTCGTACAGACTCCTCTGGATCGCCTTGTAGCGGATGTTCAGGGCTCCGTTGCGTACCAGGAGGTTCTCGATAGCTTGCACCGGCTTGTGGTTCTCCAGTCGGTTGAAGTACACCTGGGTGTAGTCAGAGATCACCCGCTCAGTCGGGTCTCTCAAGATCAGCAGCAGCTTTATAGACGAGTTCATGGCGCAGATGCGTTCTGGTGCGAGAGGTGACGTAAAGTAACCCGGAGTTTTCTCTATCGTGATCTGATGAGGGTAAGAGTATGGCATGAGGTCACGGTACCACTCCAGACCCTTAGCATAGTTTTCGTCCCAGTCAAAGAAGTGAACCTCGGTGGCAGCCACAGCGACCTCCGGGTGAATGTCAAGCATCTCCAACAGCGCTCTGGTGCCCCCTTTTCGCACGCCAATAATGATGCTGTGTGGGGTCCGCTTGCTTGTTCCTGGTGGTGGGGATGAAGTTGAATCCTCAGAGACATTGACTGGTGGTACTGGATCAGGGTCTATGCTGTCCAGGGCTGAACCAAAGCCTGCCTTAATGAGTTCAGATGGGGCAGCATATGTCTGGAGAACCAGCAGAAGCAATGATACCAGAAAGGAAGCCATGGGGATGAATGGATGAGTGGACACCGGCGCAATAAAGGAGAACTAAGACAGCGGTTTAGCTGCGGACGAGATGTCAGCGCTCAGTGGGAACAGAAGCAGTCAGAAATGCAGACTTTCCCTGCTTTTGAATCTGAATTGGAGGAGGAAAAATCATTGGCAGTCCGCAGTACATCTGTGGAGAGGAACAAAGACAAAAAGAAGAAGAAAAGGCTTTCAGAATTCAGGCATATGAAGCAGAATGAATGTCTCTATTATACTGAAATGGCACTTTCCTCATTCCCCTGAAAAAGCAATCCTGCCTTAAATACAATCCATGTCTATCATAAGTGTTGCGTCTCAAAGGGATAATCTCACATCGTCTGTCTTTTACTCTCTTCTCAGCTCCCTCCTCTCCCCCTTCACATCTGCTTTTTCCTCCTCACTCTATAAAGTCACTTTCGATTGATACTGTAATTTCTCTGGCTGAAAAACACTTAGCCAGACAGCTCATCAGAAAATCTGTCTCAGATATGCAAGTGTAGCTGAAGGCCAAAAGAAAAGTTTCCACAGCTAGGTGACTTTGATTTCCTATTCGTGTCAAGAGGGATCAATAGCAAGGCAATGAAATTCAGCAAACAGAGAGGCTGAAGGATTTGGGGTGTTAAATATGAATTCTAATGGAGCTTCAGACCTCATGAAAACCTTGGGAAAAATCTAATCCATCACCTTGGATTTTAGAGTTCAGACATACTTCTACGGGGTTTCTTAAATATTTTATGATTTGCCTTTATTGCCTTCAATAGACATCTGTCAAAGAATGAATGCCAAGGAATTAATTTTAAAAAACAAAGGTCCACTGATACGTTCTGATGGAAAACCAGCCAAGAGACTAGCTGCCGATCACTGTGCTAGTCAAAACAACCGGGCCCAGCTACGCAAACACAAAACTTCAACAGCAAAGGTCACAGTAAGGACATCTTTTCTTCCTGAGCACCACACAAAACTCTTTCAGGGATGCACACACCAAACAGACAGTCCTCCTTCCACCAAAATGCTGGTGAGAAATTGCTTATAAATCCTTAGAACACATTTTCAAAATGGGCCAGTTCAGGTGGAAACAATTTCAAATTTAACCGGATTTTTAGAATAATTTGATTTCTTTTCTGACGTTCCTGCGGTTAACGTCCAGCATGTATTTTCAGGGGAGAAATTGAACATTTGCTAACGTTATTTCAAGGTTGTTTCCATTCAGGATTAGTTTTA
This sequence comes from Brachyrhaphis roseni, assembly GCA_903066815.1. NCBI lineage: Eukaryota > Metazoa > Chordata > Actinopteri > Cyprinodontiformes > Poeciliidae > Brachyrhaphis > Brachyrhaphis roseni. The sequence continues at coordinate 121,115 of CAEFZY010028968.1, read as the reverse complement.
TTAAAAACATGTAACAATGTGAGTCACTGTGGTGAAGATGTGGGAAAGTAAAAAAAAAAAAATAATAACTCTTACACAATCTTTATTTGGAAGCAACAATTCAATTCAAGGAAACACAATTTCTTTAAAAAATATATTTCAACAAGAAGATGAAGAAAATATTCTTTCCACTGTCATTGGTGCAACCATTAGTTTGATTTTGTGTGTGGTAAATCATTTCTGTGTTGATGTAGCCATATGTTTTGAATTCAGAAAAGTCATCCGTTTTCTGCCAGACGCCTCTTATTTAAAAGGTCTTGGTATTTCAAAGCATTGGTGATGCGATGTGCTGTTACCTATCTTTAAGGTCATGACCACTGACCCATTTTCAGCTTTCTGGTGTCTGTGATGCCATAAACTCAACAAAGTTCCCAGGGTCTGGGAAGAGAAACAGCTTTAAGTAGCTTTAATCTGAGGTGTTCTCTGGTTTAAATCTAAAACGGAGTCAAGCTTTCAAAGCATTTACCTCTAAATAAAATAAAAACCTTGTAGTTTAACTACTTTTAATGTTTAGTCTTTCTTATAAGGGTTAGTCTTTGGATGTTTTTCTTCATGGTTATTAAAGATATTTAATTCATTTAAGACTTTTTAGCCACATTTTCACACTATTTATACAAAAAACAATGTCTTCTTTATGCCTATTCAACAAAGTTGTTTTAATTACGTTTTTAACCAATACCTACAAAAAATATGAACACTCACATTCACGGCACAAGAATAAGAAAACATAACCCGACTCAGAAGTATAACATTTTAGTACTGAGTTCTCCTCTGACATTTGGATATATATATATAAATATACCCTTCATAATGACAAGGTTATAAGTTATAACTACACTTGAGATGTCAAAAGTAAATGATGTGGAAGACAAAGTTTGCAGTGATGACCCCAGAACTGTGAGAAGTCAGATATGTCACAGAAAACTGGCATGTCACAAGTTTATGAGTGCGACAAATCACCTGAAAACTGAACGTAAAGCTCATCCGTCTTGCCAATGTGACCTGCGAGCTAACAAAGTGTAACATCAGGTTCACTGCTGATAACTTTCAGGTTATTCCGGGTACATTAGTCATTGTCCTCCCATGACTGATGCTTTGAGTATTTGAAATTAATTCTCACTGAAGCTTCAAAGTCCCAGAGAAAGCAGGAAGGCCCTCAATCTGCGTCTGTCCATAAATTATATAAAAACAGGATCAGCAGTTCGTGAAGCGTGCATGAAACATTTTTGCTGAAATCTGTGCACTTATGTTGCTTTTATTGACCCAGTGTAATTATAAATTCTCTGCTTGCAGAAAAACTCTGCCTTGTGTGCATTTTAGTCACAGAAGCCGTTCCTCTAATTAAGCTTCTGTGATGAACGCGCGTGCCAACGAGCGCTGTGCATTCTTATGATATCACCACTGGCCTTTCTCTCACCTTACAGAGGCTTTCATCCATATAAAGGTGATGACACATGCCCCTCTCTTCACACTTCAATTGTTGGCCTGAGAGTGAGACGGTTCTGAACGCAGAGCAGCCGACATGCCCTATAGGGCCTGGCGTTGTGCAAGGAGGCACTTATGCGCTGTGACAGCCGCGCCTGCCTGTCAGCGTTTCCCTGGCAGAGAGCTGCCAAGTCCAATGGCCGCAGCCAGGCAGGCAGACGAGCTTTCTGTCTCATCCAATATCCCCCAACCTGCTCCGTTCCCTGCAGAGAACCACCTGGAAGGAGCTGCTGCTTCAGATTCATGGATCTTATGGCTTTATTCAGCCTTTTTTGGATATCGTCGTGGCTTTTCCGTTTGACAAATGGCAGCCATGTTATTTGGCAGTCGCCCTAACCAGGAGAGCGTCCGTCGAACGCTGTTAGAGCCATGGAGTGTTGCACAGCACAGGTTGGCAGGGAAGAAATATGGCCCCGGTGAGTCTTGTGACTAGGATACAGCATCGGTTTGTTGTGGCTCACTGCAGCTGCACAGAAAGACAGTTTAGATTTCGATCTCAGCTCCAGGCATTTTTATGCTTCTGGGGTTTGCATGTTTTACTTGTACTTGTCCTTCAGGCACTCTTGAGGTGCACCATTCTAATCCTACTGAGGGATGAACATAAAAAAACACAGTCAGGCAAGGAGGTTAGAAAGGTGAAAATAAGCTGATGTAAAGTGTGGTTTCACTGATGTATGTTGTTTTATAAAACACATATTGCAGATCTGCAGGGATGCTGAACTTTTGATCAAACTGTTTTCCAAGGACTCAGATTAAAGTGAAAAACTTTACTTGAAACTCAAGAGATTTTGTCTATTCTTTCAATAAAACCTTTTAAGAATCAGTGATGAATTTTAACGGACAGAAAATAAAAAAAGAGGAAAACATTCACAAGTCATTCATGTATGCACAGGCTAACTCTCAGTTCTTTATAGGACAAGTTCTAAATCTGAATTGTGAGTTGTTCGTCCAAAGACCAAATCAAATTTCATGTTTTTCTTTAGCCAATCCAAGTCTAGTCTTTCATCACACATTTTCATCAGAAGTTAATGTCAAGTTTCAGGCTTTAGTTCAAAAATCCAAGTCTTTAATGTTTCATAAAAAGTCCAAATCAGGTCTTTTGTCCAAAATCCAGTTGAAATCTTGAGTCTCAAGTTTTTGGTTAGAAGTTTAAAGTCAAGTTTATCATCTTCATTCAAAGTCAAATCTTTTTTTCTCAGTCAAATCTAAAATATTTTATCCAAAGTCAAGTCTTAAGTATTTTATTGCAAGCCTAAGTTTGTTGCTTAAAATGGCCAACTACAATTTCCCTGAGATGCCGCATACATAGGCGCTCCCAAGTATAAAGGTTTGTCGCTTCAACAAGACGACAATGTTTCCTCCGATGTCTGATAGGTGATGAAGGCTAGCACCACAGCTGAATTATAAATATATCTCATGTAACTCTTTCCATCTGTTGTTGTCAGGATTTTAATGACTTATGTGGGTAAGCTTAGTCATGCGTGATTTTAAATTAATTTCTTACTTAGTAGAAAAACCGCAATTGCAAAGTTGTGTTTTTACAACATCAAAAGAATATCAACAAAGATCTGCACACATATAATCCTCTGTATGGTCAGTTATAAAGGAAACCCTAACTATTTATTATGATTTAAGCATTTCTCCTGAATTATGCTGGATTTTTTTTCTTTTTCTTTTGCAAAACGGTTGACATATTTTAATTACATTGGAAGTGAGGGGCCAGGGAGCAGAGATCACACTTTGCTTGAATTAATCCTCACACAAATTAGTCCTTTAAGAGTCCACTCATGCTCAAGATGTTTTCCTGCTGTTCACACATGGGATATTATCCACCCTCTGCTGGACACCGATGAATGGACTCTAAATGCATGTTCACTAAGATGCCAAAATCAAACCTGTACCTCGTTCCCACTTGACCACCAACACACACTAGAGGCCGACTTGCTGACCACTTTAAGTAGTCAGTCAGTGGAGCAGCAGAGTTGCCTGCAGCCTGCGCCGACAGGCAGTCGTTGCATCACTCCGGGCTAAAAGAAAGGCTTGCAGAGGTTCCAGACGCCACAGGAAGCCTCACTCCCTCTAATTAACCCAAACAACCTCCTCTATACGTCTGCAGAACTATTCCTCATTCATATTCAGCACCCTGGAAAATTAACTGTGGCTGGCAGCAGGTACTGTAAGCAGCGGCTGGGTTTTCTTTTTTAATAACTTCTCATTAGAGATGTTAGCGCAACATAATTATTATTCCAATAATGCTTGATTGCAAAGAGCATCTTTATTAAATAGGTTCAGAAAGGGATTCATAAATATCAATCAAATGGTTTTACTCAATATATTAAGTTAATCATTAATGAGGGACTTTTCATTTTTCTGGTGTCAAACCTTAAAGAGTTATAAGACATTAATAACTACTGTTAACTGGGAATGGGTTTGTTTTCATCAGGACTAAATAAAATGCAATCGGAAGCAGAACAGTGCACAGTCCTTGCTCTCTTTGCAGTTTCCTGAATCCTGTTGTGTTTTTAGTTATTTCTGATTCACTGGTTTAAAGCATCGTTAAGGTCGTCTCCTGTCGGATACTCTGGCCCTTCCTCCAAATAAGCCGTCTCGTGGGACCAAAACTCACAAGCACCTTCATCCTGCACTTTCCCCTCTTCTCCAACATCTCTTCCGCAGCTTCTTACTCCTACCGGCTGGCAGGAAAAAAAAAACACATAGTACATTTTCCACCTACACACATCCATCTGAAGCTCTCCCACATACAGGACTGCCTTTAAATTATGGATGAATATTGGTTTACAGTGGGCTTCCTGGCTCACTTTAACGGGTTATATTACAAAAACCTAAACATTCAGCTTGTCAAAGAGGAGGATGTTTTTTCCTTCCCTTCCCTCCTCAAAGACCAGGTGACCTCTTCCACTAAAGAGCAGGGAATCAATTTTTAAATAAAAATAAACTATACAATAAAGTAGAACCTTAGATTATGAATCAAATATATAATATTTTGTCTCATCATGTAAAGGAATGCTGCTGTGTGAATGACTAGACTATAATTAAAAGGTATAAGTAAGTAGTTTTGCTTCATTTACTTTGGTTTACATGACACATAACAGGCCCTCTTGTTTCCAAACAGGTTAGGATGTTTTCAAAAGTTCTGTAAAGAAAATTATTTAAAGATTACATGAACTCTACAATTGATTGAAAAGAGCTGAATGAATCTTAGAAATATTCTCCTCTGGGGCCACCTAGTGGATGGAATACCTCAGACTAATTTCAGTTTACTTGAAATACATTGCTCAATATTTTAACCACTGCTGGAAAAACTGAACCAAACACTGTTGATACCAGCCTAACTCTAACCCAAACGCTGATAAAACATGGATTTGGCTTTATCTTAAAATACATTCAGATAAAATCAAGGAATCGTCATATCCTTCTAAAACGGGGCACCGACATATGGAGTGATGCTGTTGTTGGGTTAACCCATGGAGATGCGATGATACATTTTCCGTCCAACATTTTTCCATTTAAAGCATAAATAACTGTTGCCTTAATAGCAGAATAACAAGGGGCAGAATTCATCTACACTCCACACCTTTTAGATTTTTTGCAAGCATCCAAAAGGTTGCTCTCTTTCTTCTTTGCTGTCCTTAAATTTTTGTTGTTGCAAGTTCTAGCAAACTAGCTCACCTGACTGCAATTCACAAATTTCTCATACTAGATTTACTATTGATACTTGAAGTAGGAAGAATCATTTTCCTTTGTTTCAGTGGGAAAATATTACAGAGCAGCTCTGTTGGAAAGCAATATTTGGCTATTTGTGGCACGTATGAGTAAGACAATGACCCAAGTCACACCCACATGTCAGCGAAGGCATTCATTACCATGCTTGAAGAGGGTGTAATGTGTCATTTCCTGGTGCACCCAGAAACAAGCGGCCTCAGGCACTAATTACTGCTGCTTAACTGTGATCTTTCATTCGCTGATTTAAACTTTCCCTGCATACTTTTCTTTTTAGCTACTTTTGTCACTGCAGACTCTTTCGCTGTGTAAAGGAAGGCTATTCGAATTACCAGTCCGTCTGCCCACTGCCATCTGTGCAAACATCAAGCATTAAGCACTCAACTTCATGTGCTTCATAAACAAATATATGTTTATGCTGCATTAACAAAATTTGAATAAACAAAAACAAACAAAAATTTCGAGTGATTTAACATGATACTCAGGATGAGGGTGTTCGGTTTTTCTGATATAAATACAAATCAGTTGAGTCAAACCAAAAACACAGAGAGGTGTGAATCTCACCATGGCAACAGCCCTGTAGCTACCTAGCTTAAATGTGTCATTGTTCTCTCACTAGCAGGCATGGTTACCCTGGAGCATTCTTTTGGCCGGAGCTCCTCGTGTTTAGCTATGGCATTCGTCAATGCTCTCAGTTTTATTTGAGGAAATCAGCCGACGTTGTCTGCTTTCCCTGTAGGCATTTCTCTGCAGATAGAAAAGGCCTAGTTGCTCAGATCCCTCGGACGAGTGGAGGAGACCGATCCCAGGGACATTGAATGGGTGAAACCCGTCCGAAACAACAGACTATGAGAGGGGATTCAATCAGAGAGCAGCCTGATGAGGCTTATTCAACCTGCCACTTCTGATAAAGCACCCATGCTGTCCGCCGCATCGCCGTCCACTCAGCGCAGCAGCCTCCTCATCGCCGCAGATAAAGATAATTTTATCTTGCCAATTTAATGCGACTGTAAATCTTATCGTGCTTTCCACATCGTACGTTCCCTGCTTCGCACAATGAGTCTGATCTTCTCCATGTAAAGTAATTACTCCGCCGTTTATCACAAGAGGGAAGGCTTGTGAAATGCGGACGTAATCAAAACAAATGCACCAACTTTAGTGTGGGTCTTTGGAATTCCACTGTGTTTCTCTGGTCTCGCAGGCATCCTGAACACTGCAGTGAACGCATGCATTATGGATGAATTGCTTTATGAAATAAAAAGCAGGGCATCGTGTAATGAACTGCGAGGATGGTGGTTAATCTTTGATGAGGCTGATGTGGTAAATAGTTTAATGATTTACTGACTAAAACGTTACAGACATAAGAAAATTAAAGAAAAAGAATGTTTAGAGTATTTATGTGCTGATGAGAAGCTTATATACGTATGAATGTCATATTATTTTGGCCATTTAATTATGTATTTTACCTTATCTTTTTGCCAGGGTGGAATGACTATGCAACAACATTTTTAAAAACAAGAATTTTCCTGCCTGATTCTCCACACAGTTCCCTCCAGGCTAGCGGCAGCAGCAATTTGTAAACACCTGGTGGAGCTGCACATCTTCTGAGCTCATCCTAGGAACAACTTCTCAGTCAAACATTCCTAAGAACTGTCATAAACGGCATAATGGATGAGCATTATGCTCATGGCAAAGGCAAAGTGTTGGAAAGAGTAGGAGCTTCTTAAAGAGACAATAACCCAATTTCAAGGTGTCAGACTGAGAACTCAAATGTCTTTTAAGTCATTATAACACCTGAAAGTAACATTTAGTTGATTCTACTATGAAATGGCACCAAGTGCCTGGAAAATACACAATACCACTGCTTTAATCTTATATTTTCAAGGTGAAAATTATACGTACAGTTTGTATAAATGTTCTTTATCAAGCTGCACAGCCACATGCTGTTTTAAAGCCAAAAACAAACTTCATGCATAATTCTAGCTGGAGAAATGACAAATGCTGTTGTCGTCAGAAGTTTCCTGAAACAAAGCCAGCTTTTAAGTAAAGTCCTACATTTTTAAACAATTGAGTTGGGACTTAAGGAAGAATATTCCACACATCACTGATTCTAAAGTAAGTTTGGGAGTTTCTTTGAGATTATTGCCCAGTTTGAACATTCATCATTTAGCTGTTAATTTGAGGTGAAGCTAAATAATATGAAGGTAAAGTACTGCCAAATACTCCACATTATGTAATGAGTTAATGCCACAAGCATTAAAATGTTCTTGAATTCTTGAATTATGGAAATTAACGCTTTTTAAAAAATATGCCATTGACTAATCATTCAATCCTGAAAAAAATGTTTGAATTTAATCTAAGTCATAAATTATTTTATACCTGCACATTTAGCGTATGTAAGCATTTCTTCTTCACTGTACTGTATAATCTTTTAAAAGCTACACAGAGAAATAACACCTTTGCTTTAAATTATGCACCTGCTTTCCCAATGCAGTTGCATAATACATACTAACTAAGGTATGCAAATACCTGAGTGTGTTCTCAGGTTTAAATGCATTAACTAAGATATCTTTTGTTCATTCCCTTAAACTACAGCTGGTGTGTGCATGCAATCCTAAATAACTTGGAAATCTTTTCACTCTCTGGCACATACATATCCAATTGGAAGGATTGCTGCTCAGATCTGCCAGGGTTTTTTTTTTTTTTTATCATCACAAATATGTATTCAACACCGCAGAACTCCAGGTTTAGTCTTCGAACCTTCTGCGATGCACCGCTGCCTGCCAAGAGCTGAATTGATTCAACACAAGGCAGCAGTTTGCGAGCTAGTAATAATGTATTTAACTGGCAACCGCTTCCCACAGGAGAGCAAAATGTTTGCATTCGATGTTGGTGCGTTAAAAAGTTAGAGGAAACCAAACCATGCGGTAGCAGCGGGGAATTACTTCCAAACACTAAATAAAGAGACGCAGGCCGGCTGCTGTGACCAGCGACTAACCAGACTGGACTTCTAAATTAGACGCAGGAATAAAGGTTATAATTTTTTTCCCGGTGAATGTGAGTGACAAATCAGTGAAGCGTACCTGTGAGATATGCAGATGAGGAACGTCTGGGACCAACAGTGACAGCTGTACATTTGTGGGATGTATTTCTCACCCTAACCTTGACCTTGGATGGGAATTTTCAGTATCAAGCTACCTCATCTACATAAGTAATTCAAGTTGTCGCCTTGCATGCTGGTCATTGATTGTAACATAATCAGTGGGATCAGAGACTGTGGTGACTCAGTCGTTCATCTGAGCTAAGTTTAAAACTTGCAAAGTCATTGTTTTAATCAAAATGCTTATCTAAAGCAGGCAATTAAGCCAGTCAGGAAAGTCCATATAATATTTTCTACTGCTTTTAGTGGCTATTAGATACCAGTAAAGAAATATTTTATTGGAGATTCTGGGGTTAGTAATTTGTCAGACTACGAGAAAGACACTGATATGTCTTCCTGCACACTGTAGATGCTTAAAAAATTAATTAAAAAATAAAAAAGTATGCTTTAATAAGTAGGAAAAATAATTAGTTTGCTGCTCTGCTAGCCTCTCTTGCTCACCACAGGAGATGCTTTGTTCCTTTCTGCTTTGGTTAATATCTAATATTACCAAACAGTGCATGGTGGGATGGAGCAGGAGATGGATGGACAGACTGGGACCTGCTCTGCAGTGATGTGGGTGGTGCTCCGGTTTGTTGTGTTGAAGAAAGCAGAGCGCTTGTTTTACAGGTTTGTTTACATAATAGGATCAAAATAGGTTGGCATTTGGACAAACAATATGGTAGTACTACAAAATATGTTCTCCAGGACTGATATGTCATGTTACACAATTTTCCTGGACCTTAGCAAAGCATCTTCAGTCAGAGGCTTCTTCAGATCAGTGCAGTACAGACTGCTGCAGAAGATCTTTCCTGTCCACAGGCATCAGCAACTTCAATGACTCTTTGAAGAATCTAAATTAATGAGTTATAACAACATTTAATTTGCCTTTGGGATTAATAAAATTTTTTTTGAATTGAATTTCAATTGAATAACATTCAAATGTATTAAATTTGACAGCATTTGGTAGGTTCAGTGTAGGACCAGGTAAAGTATATGGTAAGTTTCAGAAAGGTTATCTAGAGCACCTGGTAAAGTATGCAGATCATTTCATGAAAGTCTGTGGTAAAATCGATTAAAGTACATAGTAAGTCCTGGGAAAGTTCCAGGAAAGTACCTGGCAGATTCTGAAATGGACTTAGTACATTCCAATGAATCCCTGATGAATTTGGGGAAAATACAGAACTGGTAAATTCTGGAAGTGCTTGGAAAGTTTCGTGAAAGTTTCAAGAAAGATCAGAGATAAGATAGAACTAGTAGGTTCTTAGAAAGTATCTCATAAAGTCTTGAAGCCATTATTTGGTGAAATCTTCAGTATTATTTGTGTTCCACAGCACTACCTAAAAACACATTATGATCTATAAACTGATCAAACCTGGGCTGGAATAATCCACAGTGACTACAGATCATTTAAAATAAACACAAAGTGTAATTGTTAAACATTTACTGCATTGGCATCTTTTGTCATATTAGAAAAGTATGTTTTCTGCATATTTTGTTCTTAGTTTAGTCATTTACTGTCAGACAAAAACAGTTTCACAATAACAAGAGCTGACTTTCATCCGTATGTTATTTCTGTCTAAAATATTTTGCATACAAGTAATGCATTACCAAGGCAGAAAAAAATTATTCTGACATTCTTAATTTTAACAAACTGCATATTTGTGTGAAAATATACAACTAAAGCCATCTCTGAGTTCCTGCAGCATTTTAACAATGCATCAGAGCTGTCCAATAACTCCTGAGCGTCATTGTGAGCGTGCTCACTTGCACCACGCAGGCAAATAAAATCGGTCACCTCTGTGCTCATTGTTGAGAAACAGCCCTTGTAATTTCCTACTTGCAGGGCAAACTAGATTGTAAAAGAAGTGTTTATCTATAATAACAATCTGCAGCTCCATTTCCCCGTGCTGATGCTCTGCCTCTCAGGCAAGAGAGCACCTCAAAGGCTTCAGTGGGCAGAGAAAGGCAGAATGCAAATCATCCCAGTTCCACCTATTGTGGCTCTGTTTCGTGGGCTTCCTAATTGTTTACAGCATTAGCTTTTGCAAGGACTCCACACTGCTGCCCGAGTGGCACTAAGCTGTTTTTAGCTTTCCTCTGCGCAAGCTTCAAACTCTGCCCGAGAGCGGATGAAAACTCCCGTGCCAGCTGGGTTTAACATCTGCCTTAGAACTGAGATTCTGCAGGCGTCAAGGCTCTGTTTGCCGATATTTCCAAAGAGCACAGAACACCGCTCTTTGTTGTTTTATTCTCCTCCTTCTTAGCCTTTGTGACGAACATGACACTTCTGAAGATCCGCCCTGAGTTTTAAAGACCCAATCAACATCCAAACTGTGGGTTTTACCTTAATTCAAGGCATGCAAGAAGAACAGCATGGTAGTTAGGTAGGAACATGTAAATAATTCACTCATTTATAAAGCTGTAAGGAGCCGTCTGTGACTTAATGGCAGTATCCACTCATGTGCGGATCTGGCACTGTGACAGAATCAGGTTAAGAAGATAGAGGGAATAAAACAGCATGTCACTTCAGCAGGGTGACTCTAATAGCAGAGCAGAGCTTTGTCTAAGCCAGAGTAATGCTAAACCCCAGAGCTTAAGTTAGTACCCTGGTAAAGCTAATGAGTGTAACTTGTTATTTCTTTATTTCTCTCATGCACTCTGTATCCTATTGCGTGCAGAACTGATGACCAAAGATTAGTCAACAGAAGCCTCATCAGGACTACGGCAAACTGCAGTATACGGACTTCTCATTGTCTGTTTTATCGGTGCCATCTTGTTGTGCCATTGTTCATGAATAAGTCATCAGTCCTGCTCACGATTCCCCTCAGGCTTATTGCTCGTTCCACTGCCTCCGCTGCCCTGTAAACCCAGCTAAAGAGTTTATGGGAGATAAGAGGCAAAAGAGGTCGTGGGTCCAATAACTGTTTTTATCACCCGGGGTTCTGCAGCAGCGGCCGTTTTTATGTGCGAATCTGCCGGAAACCAATTCTTAATTAGAGAAGTTTGTGGACCCAGCAGCACAGGGCCTAATGGGGGAGTAAGAGGAATCAGAGAGGGGGCATCTGTGGAGTTATTAGATTGCTTTGTAACTGTGCCTGATAGCAACGCAGAGACAACAGCAGCGATGAAGCAGGCCCTTCAAAATGTTTGGTTAGGTGCTGGAGCTGTGTTTGTCTAGACAAGCCTGAGTCCTTTTTTTAAAATTAGTTCAGCTTATTGATTTTCTAGGAGGCTTATCTTTATTAAAGGAGCCTGCCTTGTCAATGGAATTACTGCCTTTCCCATCAAGGTGAGCCGATTCTACTTCCTATTATTGGGAGATTTTAAACGGCTGAGTTTAGAGGAAATGCAAAGTTTCAAACTAGATTAAAGTTTTTACAAGAAAAAAGTCTGTTTAATTTTTATCAAAATCTAACACTCTCAGCACTTCCTGGTCCAACAAACTCACACTGAAAAAAAATATGTTAAATTTCAAGTACATTTATGCAGCAGACCTTCTTGTGGACTAGGGACTGAGATGGCCTTGAAAAGATGGCAGAAATTTGTGTCATAAAAAATTTCAGTATTTTTTTTTTTTATCATGATGTAACAGTTTATTCATATTCCACTTATAATTCACAACCAAGGCCAAAGAGTGAAAGTTATTTTTCGAATAAGATGTCTATGAAGCTGACAGAGTTTGCCTGACCTATAAATTTAGGACACCAAAGGTCTCGACTCGTTTTTTGAAAATTTGCAATGGCCAAACTAAGACCCCATCTCCATGGAGACGATTTTAGGTGTATCTGCAAACGTTTTTTGTTGTTTAGGATGTGAATCCACACAGATTCGGCTTCTTGGGAGACCAGAAACGACTGTTTTAGAATCCTGGTTCTGGACTGAATGAATTTCAAAACACAAGCTTCGCGTTTCCATGTGAAACTTGTCCTTTTTTTAAAGGATGACACTGTCAGAATAACAAGGGGCAGAATTCATTTACACTCCACACTTTTTAGATCTTCTCATATTATTTGTTGTTTCTGCTGTTTTGTCTAACATAAGACATATTTTGAGAGCAGAAGTGCAGCGCCTCCAAGAGACAGACAAAAAACTAATTTAAATGTTGAAATTGTTGAAATTTCTACAACATTATTTTCCGTGGTGCCACTTTCTGTTGTGTGAACACAAATTTTGTCTTAATTGTTTACAAAAATACACCATGCTAGTCTCAATGGATAGACTGACCCAGTTGTTGCATTTAAACAAGGGGATAACTTAAGACTTTTAAAACATATTTACTCTAGTAAATATCTTAAGGATAGCCGTGCACCTCTACTTAAAATCTTACTCTATGAAACCCTTAAAATTTTATCTATGCGGTTCTTGCTGCATCATACTTAACATCTGTGTATGTAATAGATGATTTTTAAGATAAATTTTAGGTACTGAACAAAAATGAGTAATGAAAAATTAATTAACAATATTATTAAAACCACATAATTTAAATAGGGGGTGATTAGTTTTTTTTCTTCCACCTTTGACAGACGTGCGTTTGGGATAAAAGGCGAAAGTCACTCATATTTTAATTAGCAGCTTGGCAGACATCTTTAACCAGTCGAGAGATAATGACTAGGATCTTGCGTTCCCAAGTTGCTTGCATATGAAAAAGGGGGGGAAAAATACGAAAATTAATTACTTATTTTCCCAGACGCAGACAGTGGAATCTTGTCCTTGATTGCATAGTTTGAAAAGTCCTTAATTATCCTAGCAGTGAGGCACCGGTTAGGTCGGCAGAAAGTTCTGCGTTTTATGGGGGAAAGGGAGTTCTGTCACACCGGTCCTGCTCTAACACAAAGCTAGAAGGTTAGCCCCTTCAGAATGAAGTCCTAAATTTAGCAAACAGTGGAAGTGTGCTGCAATTCCCATCAGCTCCTGCTCCAAAGCCCAGATTAACCATCTCTCTCCGCATTTAGGCACTGGATTGCTCCACAGTTTGTCTGATAATATCTGTTTCGAGCACAGACCACGCTTCTCTTGGTATTTAACAAAGATTAGCTTTAAATTGATGATTAACCTTTGTAATCCTGCAAGCATATCGAAAATGGCTTGCTTGTCTTTACCACAGCCCACAGAAGAGTCGCTGCATTATCGTTCAGGGGAAAATTGAAGCTCGGAAAGCAAATGAGGCGGTGTTATCTGGCCGTTGCTCGGCTGGATAATGAAGACAAATCTCCAGACTAGGGAGCCATCTCATAATGAATCCTAACAGATGATTTTTTTTTAACTTCTTAGCGTGAATCTTTTAATAAAACTCCAGTGTGACCCTGACGAGCTATTGGTGGCTGTGTCTTGCCAAACAGTCGATTTTCCTCACGGGAATAGGGAGCAGCCATTGTTTAGATGGCTGTATTAGCCAGTAATCAGACATTAAATGAGTAATTTCTCCATATTTAACTTCAACCGGGGAGGTAATGGTTTAATTTACTGGGCAATGAGTTTTCCCATGCGGGTGCGCCTTGCATTAAATCACAGCATCTGTTGCTCCAACAAACATTCAGCTTAAAGACTTTTTTTTCCCCCAATCATTTCAAACACCAGCAGCTCCGAAAGAGAAGACCTGTCAGTAATTTACTTAAATTCTTCACCTTTCTCACCGTAAACCTCAGAGTCCATTATCAGCTCTTATATTGCATTTAGTCATTTATTCAATAAAGTTCAAATTCTCCTGCCAACAAGTCATCTTGGAGCTTATTTCAACTCTATGCCCTGATGTAAATATGCAATAAGGAGTTTGAAGAAATTGCAAATGAGCCTTTTAATGAAAATGTGATTAACTGATACTGTACATCAGCTGTGTAACAATAGCCATTGCAATAAAATGGAAAATGTGGTATGAGTTTAAATTGTAGATTTTTGAAGTATATTTATAGTGATGTAATGTTATTTTAAGGTGCACCTTTTGAAAGTTGTCATTTTCCCCAGAAACGCCTACTTTACCGCTGGCTTCAGCAACATTTGAGCTGCACAATATTAGGAAATTTGACTATAATATAACTGTTTCCAATCTTCTCAGTGACCTTTAGCATATTGCAACCAACAAACAGTGCATTCCAAAGCAGGTTTTTCAATATTATTCATGCAAACATAATTTTACAATGATGATAAATCGTGTCCTCTTTAGTTAGATGTCCAAATGTTAAAAACTCTCCATTCTGTGGGACAAACAGAAGCAACAGAGGCTAATTTAGCAACCAAATGATAGAAACTGATTTGAAAAAAAGTGCTGTATTCGTTTTTGACATTAATATTTTATGCATGTTGAGGTTTTCTGTTGACCACCCACTGGACGTGAAACAGGGCACCAGCAGGGAGTATTTACATTTAGCTGAAGAAGCTAATATGAGCAAAGACTTGTTCCTGTAAATGTAGATGATTCATCAAATTTAGTTTTCAGCTACAAACACACTGATGAAACTTTTCACACATTTACGTAATTTATCTGGCTTTTTGTCCAACTTTCACCTTAGAATAAATGAGCAAAAATATGTCACACCTGTCAATGTCAGATTCATAAAATGAACATATTCAAAGAATGAGACATTTACTCAATTTGTAAAAACAAAGAGGGATAATTTTTTGTTTATTCCAAAATCTCATTTTGATGCAAAAAGCTTTAAAACCAAGGCACCAAGACCAACTTTAATCCAAAATAGCTATAATAATATCAACAGTTCATTTAATTACCAGTTAACAATTTAAAAATATATGTTATTTCAATATAAAAAGCAACAAAATAATAACCGAGGCTCACCTTTCAGCATCATCTCTGAGAGACCAACTGAGACAATGAGTGTAAAGAGGTTAGCGTATCAACGGCTGCTTAATCCAATCCTTACAGAAATCCGGAGCAACCAAGCGGATCACAGCCCACACACCACAATCCTATTGCTTTGCATTAAATGGATATAACATACGGAGGCGGACATATTGCTTTAAAAAGTCCAGGTCAAAGTCTGTCAGGTCTCTGGCCATCCCAACAAAATACAACCGTTTGTGTTAACTTTATGACAGATTACCTGAGATTATTATTTAAAAAGTTAAAGAAGAACTTCTGGATTATATAATTGAGATTATTCCAACCTCTAGAAAAGTGTATCTGATGGACTCTGAGAAGAACAGAAGCTGGTCTGTCGCTTTAGAGTTTTCCATGTATTCATTTTAAGACTCAACCTAAATAAAATCTGAAAAAATATTCAAACTTGTAAACACTTTAATTGTTCAATTTGCATTTTTGTTTTGGGCTTCATGTCACATTCATAATATTTCATATTGCCAATCATTCCAGTCTTTTGAAATGAACAAAATGCCAAGATGAAAACATTTTGAGTTGTATTGCCAAAAATAAATGAACTTTTTAATAATATTTTAATCATACACCTGTAGAACTAATAATAAATTTGGTAAGTCCATTTTAAATGCGCTAAATTACATTTGTGTTCTTGGTATTCCCATGTTTTCATGTCTTACATTAAATGGTGCATCACTCCATTGCGTGAGAGGAGATTTGCTTGGACTCAGATATCTCGTTTCAGCCATATGTGCTGATTTATTTTGGAGGTGATCTGCGAGTCTTTCAGCAGCTGAGTAAGAGAATGTAACAGATAGCGAGGTGTGATTTTTCTCCTGGTGAAATATGTTCTACATGTGTCTGAGGAGCTCCAGTGTTTCACCTAGAAATGTATTCAAGCTGATTTTTGTTTGTTCTTTGAAAACGTAGTTCCATTTGGTTTTGTGTAACATTTCAGGGAAAGGTTGGGAAAAATTTAACTTCTACTGCTTTAACTGGAAGCAACTTGTGACATTTGTGCCATAAGAGAAGATTTTGTTTTCTCAAGATAAAAACAAAAACATATAAAAACATTAACTTCCAGGATGAAAAACTCTTTGTTTAGCTTTCAAAAGTTTTGAAAACGCAGCTAGATGCTCTATAAGGAAGTACAAACACTAAGGAACAAAGTAGGATACAGAGAAAAGGATCTGGATTAATGACGTCTTATTTGTGCCGTTAAAAACAGATTTTGCAACAAACTCTGGAGCCTCGCAGGGAGCTGTCCGAGGTGCTGAAAGAAACTGTTCATCTTGTTTTTGTTTTTTTTGGGAAGGAGAAAGCCCTGGAGAGCTCCTGCCTTTCTGCTGCCCAGAGGGAAATACTGCTCCTCTTAAAACTGAAATTGAACTTTCCAAGATGTTGTTACTCCGTCTTTGGTTTTATCTCATTTTCTTTTTTATGGCTAAAGGCAGAGAAGAGACACAAAGAAACACACATTTACACATCGACATCCAGGTGTGTAGGTGTTCAGGTTTGCAGCCAGAAAATAACACGGCCACGGAGCCACAGGAAATATTTGTTAAAATGTACATTGTCGTTTTATTGCGCTCATATCCAGCGCCTCGTAAAACTATTTACCCTGTGAACTTTTAACATTGTGATGTTACAACCACAAACTTCAATCTGTTTTATTGTGATTTCATATAATAAAACCACCACAATGTATCGTAGAAATATAATATCCCAATATATGCTTTACACACTTTCCACAAATAAAAATCAAAAAAGTGTGTTATGGATTTATATCCGCTGGCCTGAAGTCGAGCATGTCTACCAGCTCTGCTCATTTACAGACAAAGTGTTTTAGTCATTCTTTTTTTTTTTTTTTTGCTTGTTTTGTTTTTAAGTTGAGTTAGATTGGATGAACATCTGAAAACATCCAGTTTTTCCACAGATTCTCTCTGAGATGTTGGTCTATGCCTTGGCTAGGCTGCTCTGAAACATGGATAAGCTTTGAAGCTCTGGCTGTTTGCTCAGGGTCATTTTTCTGCTGGAAATGTTATTTTTTTCCTCTTAAGTTTTCTGACAAGGCTCTGCATTCCTGTTCAGTTCCTGTCATCTTAGCATTCATTTTTGTAAAAAGTACATACTCCGTACTTTTAGGCACATAAAGTAAAACAGTGCATGCATACGCTGCCCATAAAGTTGACAGTTTTTCTTCTATATTTAGGAACATTCCTCTATTTTCTTGTGGCTTAACTTTCACCGTGGCGACTGATCCACAAAGTTTTAAGATTTACAAGTTATCTGTCATTTGACAAGATTGAAGAAATATGTTTTCCAACTTCATAGAAATTGTGAAAAAAATCTTACTCCTGCAGTAGGAAACAAATGCTTTAAAAAATGTTCTGATGCCGATTGAAACAAACTATTAGAGCACATGTAGTTAAAATTATTAAATTAACCTTGAGGCCAAGATAACCCCAAAGGCAAAATGAAGTAAACACATGAACTGTGTGTCTCTCCCAACTTGCATGAATATTTTGCAAGTTGGATTTCTCTGTATTGATGTTTTAGCATACAGTTATTAGGAAAATCACAATGTGCAGAATTATTGTGTAACTGAAGATAAACAAAAGAATACACGTCATCTTACTCACTTATTTACTAAAGTTAACAAATAAACTATTCAAAATTAACACTTTTTTAGGACACAATATCACTACATTCTTCTGTCTGAGTTTTGTGTGCAGCAGCATCCAGAGCTGAAGAACTGAACGATCTTCCCTGGGGATGATTCTCATGATTCAGAACGGCCCAAAACTTCCTGCTTTGGTCCGAGTGACAAAGGGAGTCGTGTCATTATTCTGTCATCACTGAGGCCTCTGCTGGCTAGCAAGGGTGCTTGGGATAGCACATTGTGTCGTTTAATAGAAAGAGTTTTCTTTTTTAGTATCTGTGCTAAAACAAAAAAAGAGACTATGGTTGAAGAAAATCTGCCTTTAAATTGTGTTTCTAAGTCCAGCCTTGAGGTCTAAGCTCACTTGACTTGTTCATTATTCGTTCTAAACCTTTCCTGAGCACTAGTAGCTACATTTTTAATTCTTTTCTAGAACTTTTCAGTTAGACTCTTCCTTTTCTGTGCATTTTCATAACTGTGCAACAAAATGTCACATTTTTCAAATACCATGTCTTGATAACTGAGAATGATACAGCTTTTTTAAAAAGTGTTTCAACATTTTTTTTTATTGTTCTGTGTTCTGCTAATTCTCTGTTTGGCCCATTTTGACTAAGAAGAAGAAAGTAAATCTATGCACCTAAATAAAAGGTGTTCATCACTCTGGGTCAGAGGTCGATTCACTGGCATTTGACATTTTGACATTTCAAAAGTCAGATTTTTCTTTTCAAACCTAAATATGTTTTTAAATCTGATTTTCTGTCTATTTTTTTATATGCACTCTTTAACAAGTCCCATTTGGATCAAGATCCAGTCTACTGATGGGCAGCCAGTGTGTCTGTGGGGGTCAGAATCAGAGTATATCAGTTAAAATCGGTTCTTTTAATTCCGAATTCTCTGTGCTCTTATTTTTTAATAATGTTCACATTTTCACTTTGTGATAGCATGCAATGCAAAGCTTATTATTGATCCCTGCCTCTTAACTCCAACTTATGTTTTAAATCTAAAAGTGTTTGAGTCTGTCTAGGCAGAGTTTACCGTTTTTCTTGGACTTACCCATCTCTAATTCTTCACTAAATGTGGTAAAACATGAGTAGTTAAAAAATATTCCAATATGGCTTCTTTAAAATCTGTTTGACGTTTCACAGTTTGTTTTTTTTGTGACTTTCTTGTAAAAACAATTAATATTCATGAAGCAGATTTTCCAAATATTAATTATTGACTGCTGGTAGTTGTAAATGGTAATAAGTGTGAGCAGCAATAATCTTGGGTGTGATCGTCTTTTCTTTCATTTTTATCCTCCAGGCTATGAAGTCATTTTATTATTGATATTTATTATGGATTTTTCATGTTCCTGAACACACAAGGTTGATTTTAGGTGATTTTTTTTAAATCCACAAAGCCTCAAAACTAAACATGCAGGCATGTTGATTAAATGACCCTGAGTAAAAGGTATCTCAATCACACTCTGCAGAGTTTCACCTCTATGTTAACACACTTCATGTTTTTCAAAACAAGTTTATGAGTCATCGGTATCAAGGTCTGGTTGGAATCACTACCTGCGTCCAGATTTCAAACATATGACTGAGAGCGTTACTTTCAGATGACAGAAAACTGATCAAATTGAAAAGGTGACAACATGGAAAGAAGCGCAAGCTCCAAAATCAACACCTTCAAGGATAATTAAAGTTTCCAACCAATACTGGCATCACATGGCTTCTGGAGATGAGTTTGGTACTAAGAGGGACAAAAGCTTCTTTCAGACCGTACTGTCAATAAGCAATATAAAATACAAACAGCTGCATCTTTATGTATGTCTCCAGGTGTGATATGAGCGGTAGCATTGTCCCAAAGTTTTTCTGCTTTTTGCAAATGTTTTAGATCTGCTCAACAAAGCAAGTCTATCCATCCATCCATCCATCCATTTTCTGTTCACCCTTGTCCCTAATAGGGTTGGGAGGTGCTGGTGCCTATCTCCAGCTACGTTCCGGGCAAGAGGCGGGGTCACCCTGCACAGGTCGCCAGTCTGTCGCAGGGCACAAAGCAAGTCTACAAATAGGCAAATTTTCCACTAAGAATTTAGAGTTACATGACATTATCTGCAAATACTGAACTGTGTTTAGATAATTAGAGGAAGGTTTGTATTCTCCAGAGACATGGTGCCATTTTATAACACTGTCATGTAACTATGCTACCCTCAATTGTTAAGAAGATCCTGTATATAAAAAAACACAACTTTAAAGGAAAGAAATTTGACTTTGCATCATAGACGTATCTGACTAATCAAATTTGGCATCTCAACAAAGCATCACCGTGCCGACCAATGATTGGGTTTTCAACCAGGAACGTTGTAGTTTGTATGAGTTCAGCAGGTGTTTGCTAATTGCTGCTGCCACTAGTCTAGTGGAGACTGCAGCTCTGAAGAGGAGATTTGTGGAAAGAGGCGGAGCTATGATGGAAAGCAACACTCTCTTGATGAGAGAATGACATTATGACATGATGTAAAGCTCCAAAAAGTCAACTTTGCTCCACGCCTTCCCCCACTTCTAAACCAGAGTCCATATCAGAAAACAGTTCACAGGAGCTCTACCAGTTCAGAATCGTTTAGATACTGAACTGGAAGTATGTCAGATGCTCACAAAGGGCTAATAGAGTTAAGAGACATTTTGCCACACAATGAAGCCATTTGTTTAAAAATCTAAGCCTGCATATATAATCTTTACCTTTGGTGAATTTGAGAAAATCTATAATAATTTCAAATTATTTAAATTATTTCTCCCAATTCTTTTTTTAAAGATGTACATATAATCAGAAAAATCATTAAGTAAATCATTAAAGGTCCAAAAATGAGAAAGGCAGTCACATCCATGGTATGTGTACTTAAACTTCTGAATTGCAGAGTCTTTCTTTTTATATAGATGTTTCTTAATAAAGCCTATATGACAGACTATCAACAATAATGACGAATAGAGCTGGCATGGGCCTGTCTCATCTGCGCCAGGCGAGGAACAAAAGTAATGAATAAATAACTTTGCCCATCATCAAGTGGAATGATAAATCTACTTTATAACACAAGGCAATGATGGCTGCATCGAGCCTTTCTTCGCCCTCTTGATGAAAAAGTGGCTTGTGAGATCTATTCACTCAAAGGCCCTTGCGATCTCTCTCGTCTCCTCGTCCGCCCACTCCAGTCCTCCGTCCCTTCACTTTCAGAATGGCAGTAAATTAAGCAGAAAACAACCTGTTGTATGACGCCGTCATCAGACTCTTTGTGTCTTTAATAAGCCTTTCCCTAAAGGCTGAGCTCAGACACGGAGGCTTTTGATAATGAGGACACAGCAGCAGCAGCAGCAGCGTGTCACACTCACACTGTATCCTACCTTTTTCCTACGTTTTTGTTAGCCGTCACGCTGAATTATGACCGGTGATGTATGGTGACGATCACATGGACAAATGTGGGACTTTGCACTGTGGATTGCTGCCTACTGCGCAGTCATGAATTATGGAATTTGGCACAAATATGCAAATCTGAGTATTAGCCTAGTTATACCCTGGTACTGTAAGTTGCAGTCACTTATCTATTATGCATGCACTAAAGGACGGGAGTGAAGAGGTCCTGGCAGTCGGCTTCACAGCCCTTTCTCAGTTGCTCATTTTCACATCATGAAAGGACATGTAAAGCAGGAAAAGCTAGCTCCAAAATGCTAACTCTCTGTGGCTCTGTTCCTCTGAAGGCTTGAGGGAGTGCAAGCTTGCCTCCACACTCAATTGCCAAGCTACTTAAAATAACAATGGCTTCCATAGGATTTGGAAGCCTGGAAGATATGCAGGGAACACGCAGAAGTTGCTGCTAATCCTCTAATTTCCTCCCACAGGGCTGATATGAAAATGCTGGTCTGATCAGTAATCACTCCACAGGGGAGGCAGACAGAAGATCCAGTCAACAAATAAAATAACCTCTGTATGACATTAATATTACAATGCTGGGTGAGTGAGGGGTTGTGCCTGGGCAACCTAATCACAGAAGTACATCCAAAATAAATGGCCATCACCATGGAGGATCTGCAAGGTGCAAAACTTCAGATTTGACATCATGCAAAAAGTCCACAAAGAGGAGAGCAGTGACGACTAAATTTAGAAGTTTAAAAGTGACTTGAATGAATATTAGCAAGAATATCAACCAATTATCAAACACATGACAGGAAACTGCTTCTATTTAACAGCTGTATTTAAAAAAATGTCGCCTCTCACACTGAACCAACAGACCGTAGTATTTGTTCAAGTTGATCTCAACTTATTAAAACAATGCTTTGTTAGCAGTGAAGTTAATAAAAACAAGAACTTTTGTATTAATTTCAAAACATACAAATACTTAAAACAACATTATACCTATTCCACACATGATCTCAAAGCACAGCAGAGAAAATACACCAACAAAATAGACTGAAGGTAAATTCAGCTTGACAGACAATAACTTTTCATCAGCCGGTCAAAAGAAAAAAAAAACAAAAGTGCTAACAGCAACACTCTTCTATGTGGATGTCGCTACAAAGTGAAGACTAAATAAGCTATCAGTATTAGTGAGGTGGTTTTTTAGAGGAAGCACAAAACCTGTTAAGAGGTATTTATAACAAAGTTTAAAGCCACGTTTTGTGGGAACACTAACAGATAATGTAAGTAGCAGATTCAAGTCAGATTTAGCTCAGATATGTACCACAAAACAAACATTAGAGTAGGAAGCTAACATGGAGCCACACTAGCAGCGTTGTAGTCGTTTTGTGCTCTAAACTGCTAACATCTGTTGTCCCGCAGATTGTTCACAAAGACTTCAGTCTGTTTCATTATTCAGCCCATTAACAGTTTAGGACAAAAACATTTTTAGCCCATTGTGATTAGATTTGCTGTTATATGGGGAAGAGTTTAAGAACTGTAAATGACACCTTAATGAGAGCTCCTCTGGGAAACCCCATGCTGTTTCATTACCTAAGCATCTGCTGCTAATTGTGATCATCTTAAAAGATAAAGTCCCCATAAGAAAAATTACTTCTCTTCTGAACAGCTACAAAATGTTCATCTTATTTCATAAAACCAACATAATGTGCGTTAAAACTGTGTTATGACAACAGTATTAACATTTTCCTAATCACTCACTGGTTCATCTCTGTATCAGTTCTTGTGTATTCTGCCTGTTATTCTCCTCTTTGCTGTTTCTATCACAGGAAGTCATTTTGTTGTTATGTTGATCTCTGGAGCTGCATCACCGACGCTACGCTTAGCTGAACGTTTATCTGCTTCTGTATCTGTGTCAGATTTCCTTCTTACTTTTGTAAAACATCACTGTCTTGTCAACATTTTATGCTAAGCCCAAAACTACACTAAAAATAGAAAAGTGGTACACGATGGTGAGATGAGTTTGTTGAAAGGAGGTATTACATGTCAAAGATGGTGTAATATTAAAGCTCAACATTAATTCAGCTGCAGAAATTGCTCCGTTAGTCAGAGGTTTAACTTAGATAACTTTTTCCCCAACTTTTTTTTAGAAAGAAAATATTACACTGTGTGCCAGATTTATAAAGACAAACAAATAATTAAATGCAAATGCATTTATCTGACCTAGATAATTAATAAGCTTTTTACCTGCCTCTGCATTCAGACACGTATGATTTGCATTTCTATTTATTTCAGCAACACCTTACCTTTACCTCAGATTTGCAAATGTTGTTATGCACTTTTGACAGCATCTAAAGCTGGTTCCATAAAGGCATCTTAACCAGCCCCCACAATAAGGAAAAGAAAACAACTCTGGAATCCATTTGCATTTTTAACAAATCTCATGTATGCCCTAGCTAATAGTTTTCATCCTTTAATTCGGCAAACAGAAACTCATCAAATATTAATCCCATTCTCCTGTTAGTTTGGATTGCTTGTGATTAGGAGA
Source organism: Brachyrhaphis roseni (assembly GCA_903066815.1). Taxonomy (NCBI): domain Eukaryota; kingdom Metazoa; phylum Chordata; class Actinopteri; order Cyprinodontiformes; family Poeciliidae; genus Brachyrhaphis; species Brachyrhaphis roseni. The sequence continues at coordinate 97,285 of CAEFZY010028968.1, read as the reverse complement.
ACATGTGGAAAAGAAAATGCACTTTTGTTTTGTTTTAGTTTTCCTCCTCCCCTCCTCTCCGCTCAAGTGGAGCCAACTGGATAAACTCCATCAAACACAAACCTAATAACAAGATATTGTACACAAGAAATGGCTTCTTCTCTCTTTTTTTCTGTCATTCCCATATGGAACGCTGCTCATATTGTTGTGTACGCTGACCCGCCGTGTTTGTCCAGTCATACATCACAAAGACACCTGGAGGATTCCCGGGGGGATTTAGAAATCATAACACATCTTCAGACCACTGCCATCTTTACGGCCAGAATCAGAAACACTTTCTTACTGTCAGTTCGTCATCTCTGGAACCTCAGTCCTGCTTCTAACAATTAGCTTCAGGAAAAAATAAAAACAAATGAAAGTGGGTTTCTTGTGGTTAAGAGGAGGAAACACTTGATCCATCCAGGTTGATTAGTTTGGTATAAAAATAATGAGGATGAGTCCACTTTCACTGTAGCCTGCTGTCCTTTACTTTCATTAAACAAATCATTTTCTTACCAAATTATTTCCTCTTACATAAATCTTTTGTTTCATTCTTTTATAAAACACGTTTTCCAAGTCACTCAACATCAAGATGTGTAAAAAACATGAAAATATTTTATTGTAGTAGCATAATCTCACACTGAAAAGGTTAAGGGAATCAAACTTTAATTATTATATTTGTCTTTCATTTTTTTTGGTTTATTTTTACAGAATCACAACTTAAACTTAAATTATTTGGCATCAATATAGCATCTAAAAATTGTTATGGATAATAGGTGACACTTTGTGTCTTTATGCTGCAGGTTTAAAACTATTAGGGTTTTTAAAACTTCCCTTACATCCTGCTCACTTTGATTGTGAAAAGTTTACCTTTGGTTCTTGTCCATCCTAGTGACCAGTTGGTAAAAACAATCATCTTTTTGGATTTTTCCACCAAAGCGGTTAGAACGGTGAACCGTGGTGATGTTGGCCACATTAAGCAACTGGTTTTATAAAAGAACTGGTTTTCAACAACACAGTAAATTCTGCAGAGTTAAATCAATACTTGCCGAGTCTATTTGGTCCTTTGGAGTTTTATTTTGTATTTTTGTGTTGGTGAAACTGCAAGGAGGCAGTTTAACTGCAAACATCGGGTCATTTTATGCCAGCATTCAAACAAATAGAGCATTCACTGCAGGATTTATTATGGAAACATCAGCTGTTAGCTCTGGTCTTTGCTTTAATGAGTCTGTGAGGATTTGGATTTAAAGAAACAGGACGACTGAGTTCATGTTATTCCATGACTAATCTAACTTTTTCTCATATTTGGACTAACTTGTGAGTTTCAAACTTGGCGGTCAACAATGAGGTGACAAATGGAAGATAGTTTAGGCAGTGAACTCGTACTGTGCTGCTGTTTCAGAATCTATGAAGTCTAACCAATCTGGGTTTGCCTTTTTGAGATGCAAAGCATGCTCCATGTCATGTGGAGATTCTCCTTGTTTCTGATTCTCTGAGGTCAGAGACCATCTCCTCACTTTCTACTATCCAGAAGACAGAAATGTCCAGGGGTGCAGAGATGCTCTCATTGCTATGGTTGAACACCACAGCCACTGAGTGATGATATCAGAGCCTAAATGTCAAACTTTACTATATCGACTAATCTAGATGTATTCAAACATTTACCATTGGTGCCAGAGTCAGAGCTCACAACAGTGGGAAACACAAAGAACGGTGCTAAGCAAGCATAGGGCCAGTTTAGAATTAGAATCAGTTTGTGGAGGCAGACCTGGGGAAATGTTATATCTAAGAGGAACAGAAAATCATAAATTATTAATTTAAAGTTCCTAGAGGCTTATCATCCTCAAAAAGTGAAGTATAAATGAAAATAGTGCTTCACTTTCATTTTACTTAATGGTTAATTAAAAGGTACCAATAATAGTGCCACTGGTGATTTTGGTTGAAACTGTTATTTATATACATGGTTTTTTTTCCACCCAAATAAAATGTTTTTCTTTCAAAAATGTTCAGTGTGTGAATATGATGTAACAATATGTTTTTATTCTAATTCATTTTGAAGGTTTTTACACATCTTTACATGGGAGGCATTAGATGTCGTTAGTATATTTAACGAGATTTTTTTTAGTGTACGGATCTTTCTGTGCATACGCTCACAACAAGAGACTTTTATTCGGACAAATTTGCAATATAGCTGAAAGTCAGTTTGATACAGATCAAAAGAAGCTGTGAATTACCATTTAGATTTAACATATCTCAATGTAATGAGCTGTCTGAACCTATGAAGAGCTGCAAGAACATCATCAACCCACTTCTTCCTCTGGAGGATTGTTGTGCAGCTTCAGCTTGAACAGCTACAAAAAGGTTGAACCTATTTTAAATACAAACCAATTAAAAACGACTATTAGCTGCAGGACAGGATCAGGCTGGTACTGATAAACAGCACCTTATGTTTCATTTAAATTTCATTACACAACTTCTTCCAGTCAAATACCAACTAATGCCTTTGAGAAATTGAGCGAGCTGAGCGAGCTCGAATAAAGCCAACACCCACATGCTCATAATCAAAGGTGAATTGTTGCACAGCCTGTGGCAATTTGCATCCAGTGGAAATTCACTTGGCTTGGTCTGACATCAGATATAGGAGCTGTGATGATGTGAAGGGTAGGCAGTGTGTGCAGGGCCACATTTCCACCAAGAGCTGGAGAGTGGTAATTATCATCAGCTGCTCTTGTCTGATTGAGTCTACCCTGCAACTACAGCATGAGATTAGTCACTTTTTATACTTGCAGCAGTGTTCAGGGTTGGATGAAGAACTTTGCCTCATCTATAAATGCCGTAACTTCACGAATTTCAGGGAAAACTTTTAAAGAAACTAGTTTGTGCCACACTGAAAGGGGGATAATCCTACAGAACAATGTGCTCCTCGGAGCTTCGGGAGCTAATTTATTGAATGTAGCATTTTAATTAGCTTGATCAATACTCTATTACAGAGGGTTTAAATGTGAACTGCAGAGAGAAGACAAAGCGCTCAACTGAGTGACAGACGAGCTCAGACACAACAGATGCAGCTCATCCCAAGACGGATAACTGGATTTTTATTCCTGCACATCAAATGTTAAATGATCTTTTAGTCAATCGCTGCATGAAAGCATCGCTCAGTCTCTTTTCACCTAGATAAAGTAGAATAAAACATTGGTTACCTCTTCTGGAGGGTTTGGTGCTGATCCGAGCGCGCCTCTCGGGTTTGCTCTCAGGAGCGGAGGATGTAGATGATGCTGAACACCGGAGCGCGCTCCTGCGTCCCCGCACAACAAACGCGTCCGTCCCTTCCCACGGCCACTGTCATCACTGAGTCGGTTCGGAAGCGAGCAGACTACCAGCTGCCAGAACGGAGCGCTTGTTTATTCAAAGCAGATGACTCGGCTCCGTCTCCGAGGCTGCGTACAGGAGGAGCGCCGTGGCCGCGCCACTGCCTCAGCAGACAGGAGGGACGCGGGGAGGAGCCGTTTCCCGTCTGACGATCAGGACAAGGTGCTCCCCTCACTGGTGCGCTGTGCGGCTCAGCAGAACCGGTTCTGCTCAGCTTGTCTTTCATATTCCTTTAAATAGTTTGTGCAGCTTGTTTGAAGGGTCTATTTTTGGTTTTATGTGCATAGCAGCCAACCAACGAGTCCAAACTGTTTACAATGCCATGTAATATCGAAAATGAGTAATTCAAGAAGTAAATCTAAAATTCTATAGATTAATATTTATGGCTAGTGAAAAAAATCAGTTTCGCAAACAACGTGAGCATACAGAAGCATTCAGCATCTATGCACCACAGATCTGGAACAAAGTTCAGGAAAATGGTAAAGCATCTGAAACACTGAGATCCTTTAAATCCAGACTAAAAACCCACCTGGTTAGAGTTGCTTTTGTACCATAATTAATGAAACACTGACCAACATTTTGATGTGTAAATACGTGGAAAAATGTAAAGCAAGTTTGACTGATAAGTCATTTTAAACTTTCATTCTTATGGCCTATCCATTAAGAAGACTGGAAACTTTATATTTGCCCCTCAGATCATTGTCTTTAGCACTTTTCCACAGTTTGGGTTTGGGTATTAAGATATTCATAAAGTGTGTTTATTACAGAGCAAAACGTTTTAAGAGTTTATTTCTGTTGATTTTGATGATTGGCTTTGAGCGCATGAAAATCTTAAAGTTGAGCTCTTCACTAGCAGCGAAAGCAGTAACAGAACCATGTCTACTAAAAAATGTATCTATGTACTATAGTATATACATTTGTTTGGGCCTCCTTTTTCATGACCCTATGGCTCTGGTGAGGTCAACTCTCTGTTATTATGCTGGGAGGTCAGACTGCCCCAGGGTAGCTGTGGCTACTATCCAGTAGCTTGCCACCATCAGCGTGTGAAGCACTTTGGGGTCCTCTGGACTTGATAAAAAATGCTATACAGGTCAAAATTGATTCATATACATTAAGTTCTTTACTCTAACGTGTATTGACAAGTGATTTTATGTAAAAAAAAAAAAACTAAAAAAAAACTAATATTTTCTAAAGTGGGTTTAAAATTTTCCCAGATTCAAGATGATGCAAATATCTTCACCATTAAGAATAGCTAGAAGAAATAAGAAATGCTTACAATGCAATAGAGTATTTTTTGTAACACTTGTCTGTATTATCAGGCTTTTACTTTCATTTTTTTATTCACATTACAGATCAAATACTTGCTCAGGGGATTCTGTGGAAAGGCTTTTAATTGAAAAAGATGAGGCAGCCTTGCTGAGCAGCTTGTATGTGACACAGGTTATATTTTTGAGAGCTGCTCCAAACGGCCGGGAGTGAACCAAAGCTGTGAGCCATATTTTACAACAGATCATTTCAATATGGAGTGCAGATAATTTCATTCAAAACGTTGAGCTTGGTTGTTCAAATGAATATAGTGCCTCTAAATGATGACTCAAACATTTTTGTGTTTTACTGTCATAAAACATGTGAATTCTTGAACTGGTTTCAGAACATCAAATCTCCTGTTTGTCCAGAAGTTGAATCAGACATTTCACATGTATGTGTTTATAACTAAAAATCTGAAACATTTCGGTTTTCATTTTTCAATCATGAATATAAAAAATAGAAATGCTTATCTCTTCCTTTACGCCACATATTGCCTTTAAATGTTTAACTGCGGCAAAACAAAACTATATTATACATCCATTGTTTTTGGAGGGGACAAAAGTAATCACTCACCTTCCAAATCTCAGCAATACACAGCATTACATGAATTATTAACAGCACAACTTCACTGATCTTACAAACAAGAAAAGGGTACAAAAGTTAAAATTTATTGTGGATTTTCACTCATTTCCTCTGGGTCAAAATAAATCATTTTGGTTAAAATATATGCATACACGCCCACAAAAAAATTTAATCCTGCAGCAAGTTGTACCTCTAAGTCATTCATTTTGTAGCTGCCAACAAATATTTAATATTTGACCATTCTTCTCAGTTTGAATCGCTGTCCTGTTAAAACATCCAGCTGTGTTTAAGTTTCAACCATTAACTTGTTAAACTAAGGAGAATCCAAAGACTTAAAGGAAAGTCATTCATTATTCCATCCACTCTATGCAATGTGTCAGAACCTGTGACAGGTAAAACTTTCACAGCATGACGTTCCCTCCACCACCCTTGGCTGCAAGTACAGCGATTTTAGGCTTAAAAGTGACTTTTCCAGACATTCTTCTCTTCACTTTGAACAAGTAGCTCAATCTTTGTTTTGCCAAACCATAAAACTATTCTCCAGCAGACATTTCTCTGCCCTTTGTAGGCAACTGCAAATTTCAGTCGAGGTTGAAGGTGTTTATCTTGGAGCAGGGGCGTCTTACTGTTTGTCCGGGTTTATGAAGTTATGAACTGGGTTCACTGCAGATTAGCCATGAGCTGCTTTCCAGATTTAAAGTAAACTTAGGTTTTAAAAAGTTGTGGTTTCAATTCCACAAAAATCTTTCACTATACCTCCCAGGTTAAAGTCATTTTTAAGTATGACAGAGAAAATGCTAGAAAGATTGGCAATTAATTAATTCTAATATGTGCGCCATTTTTTGTTTTGTGAATTTCGTAATGCTTTGTCATAAAGCCATTCAACCATGGAAGGTAAAGTCTAAAAAAAATGTTAACATTGAAATACAAGGATGTTAAAAGAGTGGCTGTAAACTTCTGACTGAACTGTTATAGTTTATCAGCATAAAAAGTTTTTAAAATTAGCATAAAGGCTACATTTGATGAGATAAGATGTCAGCCCCATAACCTAGCGAGGAAATGAACTCAGATGTCTAATAGTCAAACGGTGGGCCATGAGAATACTTCATTATGCTGATGATGTTGTGTTAAAGAGCTGCATGTAAGATTTCATTCCAGCCACTGACACAGACTGTGACTCAAGACATTTCCACATACATCAAACCATGCTTCCTGTCGCTACAGAATGTTTCATTATAGATGCCATGGGAATCTAACAGAGGAAATGTGCTGTGACCAGGAAATGTGCTGAATGTGCTGGGAGGAAATGTGATAATATAGTATAGTTGCTTTTCTGCAGTATAATCATCATTATCATTATAGACAACATTAATGTGGATCCAATCCATACCAGGAAAAGGCTACAGTCTTTATTACCTGCAGTTTTCCTCTAATTTTCTCATTTTATTCTGTAATATTGGGAAATGGCCAGAGCACTCCTACAATCAACACTAAAATACAACGTTTTGCTTCAAACCCTTCAAATGTTTCACATTTTTGTCTTGTTAAAAACACAAAACTAGATGAAAATTATCACCATTTTAGATGACAAACCAACAAACATATTTATGGAGTGGAGAGAAAAAAGATGGATGATTTTATAAATATAACTTTTAAAAGTGTGGTGTGCATTTGTACACATCATCTCTGAATCAGTGATTCAATAACCCACCTTTTGTGGTGCGCCTCCAACACGTCTAGAGATAAAAATAAAAAAAAAGGTTTGAAATATGTGAAAAATATCTCTAATTCAGTCAGATACATGTTGAATGTCTGTGACCATAAATTTTAAGTTTGGCCACAGACTCCATATTAGGTCTGATCCATGCACCGAGCTCTTCTTTGTGTATATCTGCTGATCCTTGCTGAGTCTCGGGGGGGCTGATGTCTGACTCCAGTAGTCATTGGACACAAATCCATGGCAGATTTTAAAACATGAATATGCTCCAATCTGAACCATAACATTTTAACTTAGACAGTATATTTCGAGCCACTGTTGGAAACTGAACTTCAGCCCCAATTTGCAGGCCGTCACTGAGTTTCATGCAGGGTTAAATTATCACTGATTCTGATCAGAGATTTCTTTTTCACACATCTGGTGTATCTCCTACACCCCATACCATACAAACTATACAAAACCAAACCATATCACGCCAAACCATTCCTATCCAAACCATACCAACTCTACAAGAGGCTTCTGAAAGGGTTCTTTTTTTTCCCAGGCCACCAGATTTATGGAGTATGCTACTAATAATCCTGCTTCAAACTGATGTTCCCATCTGAGCTGTGGATTTCAGCAGCTCCTGAAGTTACCTTGGGTCTTCTGACTGCTTCTGAAATCAACACTCTCCTTGCCCAGGCTGTCATATTTTGTGAGTAGGTTTGCATTTTAGTCATACTCTTTCAAAAGATGGATTGAACTGTGCTCTGGGACATGTTCAAAGTTTGGGACATTGTCTAAACAGTTGGTGAAACGTAAAGCCGCTTTAATCCTCTTCAGCACTTTCTCCCTGCTTGTCTACTGTGTTCTTTGGTCTTCATGATGCTGTTTGTTCTCTATGCTTGCCTAACAAACTTCTGAGGCCTTCACAGAAGAAATGTATTTATGCTGAGTTTAAACTAAATACAAGTATGTACTGGTTCAGTGGCATCTGAAAGCATTGGCTTGCTGTATTTTAGTTAGAGGGAATGAGAGTAAAAATAGTCTTAAAGCCATGTGTCATTTTACTTCCATGGTTGTGATTGTAGTTAAAAAATAAGGTAATCTTTGTGCAGGAGAAGAGAGCGAAGCTTAACCAATTGCATAAGTGTGTAACACTAAAAAACAGCAATTGTCAAGCTGGTAGGGTATAATGTCTGAAAGAAGACAAAGAAAGGGTCAGATATGCCTGGGAGCAACATCCCCCATTCATAATGGAAATGTACAATGTGTGTGTCTAACATCCCCATCGACTAGGCTACCTACAGGAGGTTGTCTCATAATCCTGGCTGCTGCTGCTGCTGGATATACCTAAAATGAGAGCCAATGAGAGGGCAAGTGAAGGGCATATTTATTTTTGCTCAGTGTGGGTTTGTGGAAGGACAGACGGAAAGGATCATATTTGATGGCTTTAAAAGGAATGGTGTGTTATGACAAAATGCGGCAGCTGGCTGTAGATATTTACTCTGGGACACTGAATAACTCAGCTCTCACCAGCAGCACTGAAGCTGACATGAAAATGTGACTAAATGAAGAAGGTTTTAGCTCTAATTGAGCACAAAAGAGGACTTTAAAATGATAGGGTAACAGTTTGAGGAGTGGAAACGGAAATTCTGTCCTTCTAGATACAAGAGAGTACTATGTCTCGATTAAAAAAATGGAAATGTTTGAAAATGTAAAATCTGAAACCCTAAGGGCTTCTCTGCATACTTTGAGGAGTGCTGCTGCGTAAGAGATGGGAAAACTTGCAAGCTGTACGGTGGCAGTGTGCAGATGTATTTGATAATTTATCGGGTGTCTGAGAAGAGCAGAAGTGATAACCTAAAGCCCAAAGCAAGCAAGACACTTTCATTCACAATGGTTGCAGCTAAAAATAAATGTAAGGTGCAGAATCAAACAGCGGACTCTTTCATTTATTACTGTTCACCTTCCCTCAATCAATAACACTTTAAATATGCAGCTTAAATTATCATTAATTTGAAGCACACTGTGTCACCTTTGTCTTAATTTTACTCATGGTTCATTATAACCCAGGGACGATGGGTCACATGCGATGCTCACCACACAAATTGAGTCCATGTTTTCTTTGAGACTGTTTTATGTTGTTGTTAATGTGAATGGCGTTTGTCAGTCTTTTTCTGTGGCACATCCACTGAGTTGCATCAATGCTGTTCACACTTGTCCCATTGTGGCCTGGAAACGACTCCCACTGATTAATTTTTTATTGAGCAGACAAAGCTGAGCGTTGTTTCATGGTTCCCCAGAGAGTTGCATCAGCGAGTACCGACACCATCCTATCAGAGGCCAAAAGCAAGCTCCATGTCTTCACAGAGAGAAGAAGTTTTTCTGTTTTTAAATTCCTGCTATCCGGGGGCTTTGCTTTACATGCACACTGACTGAGATTTTGCTTTCAGAAAAAGGTGACGGGGGTTTTTTCCCCTGCAGAATATTTCACTGTCTGTCTGGTGACAGTTTGATGTGACAAAAGGGAAACAAATTTTGATGAAATGTAAAAAGGAAGCTAATTTTCCATCGTTAATTTTGAGTTCTGTTCATAAAAATCTGTGAATATTGAACCGTGAATAGATGGAGATCCAATTTAATCTGAATACGCTGTCTTATTTCCAGTAGATACATGCACACATGGTTAATTTATCATTTGATAAAGTAGTTATACACTGCAGAGAAAAAAGTGCTGTCAGTCTTTTACATTGCTGTGGAGGAATTTTGGCCTTAAGATTTTTGCCTAATAATCCAACTGTGTTGGTGATTTCTACACCTGTTGTTTCATCTCTTTGGGTTTAATCTAAACGTTCATAAGCCCACATAAAAACCTGCATTTGTTCCTGCATTATCTAAACATACTTGATAGTTGGACATTCTCCCTTAAACTTTTCTGTTCAAGAGCAGAATTAATATTTCTACCATTTACAGATCATTTGGATTCCTAAGTAAAGCAACCACAGACCATGAAACTACCACCATAATGTTTGACTGTAAGCATGATGTTTAGGCTCAACAGTGGATGGGGAAACTTTGGAGTCGCTTTTGTTGGCCAATTGGCTTCTCCTGGGAAGACTAGAATGTGCGCAAGTTTTTGTCGATATTCCGCTAATTTTGAAAAAAACATAATTCTTCAATTGTGATGTTTCTGTTAAATGAGAAAGGCAATTAAAATCACACATGAATTAGTGTGGACAATTAGTGTTAAAAAACATGCTGCACTACTTCCTGTTGTCTTCTTCATCTTTTCCACCAGTTGTAACATCCGGTTGTTGATCAACCGGATGTGAAAAAAGTGTTTCCATTGCAGTTTTGTTTTAATACACAGGTATTGCTGTGCTTCCATTAAGTGAATTTATTTTTGTAATTCCTATATGCGAAATTATATTGTTTATGGAAATGCAGTTGGTGTCTTCAAGAAATATTACATGGATTATCAACAAGTAATCCTCAAATTGGAAAGATGTTTCATGTAATTTTATCATCTTAGTGCAAATAAATTTTGACTTCTGACTGTGGATGTGAGAATGGACCATTAACAGATCATAACCAGAAAGAGGCCAGTCTCTTTAGACAGAAGCTAAAATATTTAATGAGCCAGATGCATTGACCAAAAACAATGTTTTCAAGCTACTCCAGCCAGTTTAGTTCAGCACCTGGAAAGACACAAAAATGTCTAACTATGCTTAGTTCAAATCTTGATTTTTTCTTATTAGTAACAATGAAATTTTCCTGCCTAAATCCAAGATAAAAAGCAAAAACAAAATATTCAGAAAAGTAATGAAAAGTGGTGAGAGACACTTACCTCAATGTCTCAGGAATTTTTAGCTACTTTTTGCAGAAAACTTCCTCCCACACTTCATTTTGTTAAGGTGGAGTCATAGTCTGATCCCTGAAGAAGGTTATGTGGCTCTTTGATTCCCTGTTCTTTCTGCTGCAGTAATTCGCCTGGCAAGATACTCCGAGTGGTTTTGATTCTGTTCATTTCCTGTGGGTTTCCATTCCACACCTGTAATGCGTTTTGTCATTATCCTCCAGTATATGTATAGCTACACTCATCAGCCACTATATTAGGTACGCCTAGCTGGCACTGTGTTGGACTGCCTTTCATCTGCAGTACAGCCTCAGCTTCTCATTTGGCCAAGATATAAAAAACATTAATCATTAGTGAAATGACAGCAACATATAAGGAAGGTAGAGGTAGATCTGCTCACTTTAATAGTTTATTCTGACCAGTTTACTTTAGAAACAAAGACATGAAGGCAGATGATAGTACATATATATCATAAATAACACAATGTGTGCTTTCATCTGCTGTTGTTTGTAATATTTATAGCGAAACTGCGATAATGAAGGACATGACCTTTCAAGAAAAATCTTTATAACACATAAAGTCGATACTGCGGCCCATTTACTGTGATTGTTTGGGGCTAATTAGTGAGTATGAGAACAATCTTGTGAGCAAAAGCCACCACCTGGCATGAGGTGACTTAATCACCATGGTGACAGAGGAAGGAGGTTGCAATATCCCACATTGACATTGCAATGAAATATGCTATCTGCCTGACCAACAGTGTGGAGAGCTGTCACCACCCACTCAACTTTTCAGACTCAAAAGTCTGAATGAAAAGGCAGACAAACACGTCTCTATGACCAACCGAATGAATGAGCATCAGAAGGCTGAGCTTTAAACTCCGACAGATGAAAAGTAGACATGTTATTTATCACGCGTCTTCAAATCAGTTAATCACAAATGTCTGCCCATTTTGTTCACGGACACAATATAGGAATACACCCATCAGGCAAACATTATGACCAGTGACAGATGAAGTGTGCAACACTAAGTATCTCTTCATTACTGCACCTGTCGGTGGGTGTAATACATTTGGTGGCAACTGAACATTTTGGGCTCAAAATGTTCCCAAAGTGGGATGGGAAACCAAGGACTTGAGAGAGTCTGCTAGAGCCAGAGTGTGTGGGCTTGATGACGGGGTCAGAGCAGAGTGGGATGTTCCCAGGCAGCACTGATCATATCTATCAAGTGGTCCAAACAAAGAGCAGTGGTGAAACCATGACAGGTATCTGCAGACCGATCCAACAGATGAGCAAAGTAAATGTGTTTAATCAATTATTTCTGTGAGGTAACAGTTCTTGGCAGTAAGTCTTATACTGTTAGAAATCTTGTTTGTTCACCCATAAATGTTTCCTCATTTAATATAAACTGAAAATGCATTTTTGGGATAAGCAGCAGAGTATTCAGGTAGTACCCATGGAAAATGTGTCAAATCCTCGCTGCCTTTTCTAGTATTGACTCTTTTTTGGTTCAGTTTGTTTGATTGGATGACTGAATTTTGAAGAAACAAGATGCCAGTTTTGTTTGACACTGTTGTGGCCAAGATGACCCCAGAAGGGTTCAGTAAGGTTGAGTTCAGAACCGCAGACAGGTCAACTCCAACATCCTGACAGCAGTGTCTCATAAACTTTGCTCTTTGGGTTTTGATCCTTGACATCTTAGATGATAAATGACAGTTTGTTCCCTAACAGTTGAAATATGGGCTTGTCGGTGGTCAATATCACTCTACATCAAAATCCTCTTAAATGAAAACAAAGCTGGTTTTATCAGCGAGGGAGATGCTAACCCATACCACCAAACTGGATCCACCAAAAGACGTTTGGTTTTGACAGAGAGCATTTGCTCAACCCACACATACTCAGCTGTATATTTGGAATAAATTCAAGTGAAAAATGGATTTGTTGCCAAGAAGAAGAGTTAGACAAAATAATTAACAAAACCACATTTCCTGACCTGTTGCATTCAGTTTATATGACAATATTCATTTACTTGATATGTAGAAAATGCTTTTTACCCTTGAAAATGTAAGAATTAAAATTCCCTTTTCTCACCCATCATGTTTTTGGTTTTGTTGGGGAAAATATTTAAAGTCCCTCGAAGGAAATAAATTAATTTGCTTCAACTTAAGTGTTGGTAAAAGTCTTGATTAGCACACAACAATGCTAAGCTAGGATAATGTCTATCCAAGTTAGCTGATATATAAAAATATTGCATAATAGTACAGCTGTTCAAACAAAAAAATTGACATCAAAACTATTAGTATTATTTGAAAGATAAAACGATGCTGCATGCTAATATATTTTAGTTCATCAGCAGATAGAATGCTGAGTTAAATTAAATGTAAAGGTTAATTCAGAAATGACTTGCCCCTGTTTTTTTTTTTATTATTATTATTTCACATTAATGCTGAAAGAATAACTAAGACGTTAACATTTTAATGCTTCCAAGTATGTCAAATATGTACCATGATGCTAATAAATTATGAGAAATAAAATAAAACATGCATTTGTGGGAGCAAGGGAAAATGTTTGTGTTTTGAATGTTTCATACTAACACAGTGGTGTGTGTGGGGGTGTGTGTGTGTGTGTGTTCTTTAAATGACTCACTTTTTGTCTGATAGAAATCTTCTCCAAGCTGTTACATCCCCTCTGTGTCCTGCACAGAGAAATATACTGAAGAACCAGCAGAGGTAATGTGTCGCAGGTGATGTGGCAAAGTTATAATTGTGCATTTGTTCACACATCCACAGCTGCTGCCTGTGAATCCCTCAGTGATAATGTAGCGTCTGCACGTTCAATTTTCAGAGAAATTCTGTTTCATATTTTATCATCAATTATGTGTCAGAGATGCTACGCTAACTGGCTTACAGAAAATTCAGAAAATAATTGTTTCTTGAGGAGCAGCTTTGGAACACATTTATTTGTTCACTGAAGTTGTATCATTAAATTGTCATGAGAAATCTGAAACAAAGGATTTGTTCACTGAACCTGTAGCCGCCGTTTTACCAATGTATTGCCATTATAGACGTGACAAAGCTGAGATATTTTCTTAATTTTCTTTGAGACCTTTCATCTGCAGAAGTCTGTTTCATACAACCCTGAACAAAAGCAAATTTTAAACTAAAGAGGAGTTGACAGGAGTGTGATGTTTGCTAAATGTGAGCAAATCTGACAAGACTACAGCAAATGTCTCCTTCCTGATCGAGGAAAGTAGATCAATCAACACAGCAGGGCAAAAATATGTTAAACGAGCACTGCTTCATCGTAAAGGTTTTCTCATTTCCAAAAAAAAATGAATGTAAAAGGCAAACCTTAGATGATTCATTTAGCAAGTGATTCTGCTTTTGCTCTGTTGCCTCTTTAGTTCCCAGTTATGCAGCAAATACACCTAGTTTTTGACCTGTTTCACTGCTACTGTTTACAAAAGTAACAGATTAATAACAAACAACAGAAAAGAATAAGTTAACCAAAATAAAAAGTTCACCTGAAACATGTGAGACGTATAAGATTTCCTAAAAAGAAAGGCGATCTGGTGCATTATGGATCTCTAAGTTCTACTTTAATACAGTTTCAGTTTAGACATGTTTAATACAAAGATCATACATTGCAGGCAAAGGTGATGTTATCTTTTGCAGATAGGTAAGAGTGTAGATCAAGAGAAACCAAACAGGTAAGAGGATGAAAGGTGTTATTACATGAATAAAAACCTGCTGATTTAATCCAATGCCTGGAATGGAAATGAAAGTATAGATGATTGTAGATACATGCGTGGGCGCTTGTGTGTTGGCGTGTATTGTTTACATACTCTGCAACTGTTTTATGCAGAGCTTCTGAATATTTAATGGTATGTAAAGAGGATTTGTTTTATATAAATCTGCTGTGTGTGCATATTTATTTGCTTTTAAGGTGCCGCAAAAAGCAGTGTTGATGACTCGCAGAGGATTCAATAAATTTCTGATTATGCAAAGAATCTACTTTTGCAAATGGACTACAAGTACGTTTATCACTCATCTTTCTGAAGATTTAATCCAGTCTTTGGCCAATAATTGAAGAGCCTAAGACACACAATAGTGCAAAAGCAAACAAACAGAGCAGCAGTTTGGAGTATTTCTGATAAAGGTGAATCTCAATCAACTGGAATGTAATAACTTGAATTTAAGTAACTTACATTCAAAAGTGAAGCTCATATAGATAAAAAAAATACATTTATTTAGATGCTTATTGCTTACATGGAAATGAACATCAAAAATTTAGCTTACAAGGTTACAATATGACATTACAAAATATTGTTGGAAATGATTTTCAAGTAAAAGTTTTATGGTCCTGTTATAATGTGGAAGCACATGGAGAAGCCTGCTACAAACATTCACTACAATCCGGATATCTGTGCAATGTTCTTCTTTCATCAGGGAAGAAAACAATGAAAAAATGGATGGTGCAACATGAACCTACTGCGACAGATGGACATTTTTATTAAACACTGAGAGTAGTGGAAGAATTATACCAGAAATTTAATCTTAAATGAGTAAAGTGCCTAAAGTACAAACATTTTTACAACTCCCTTGTTAGGTTAGACTGTGCTATATGTTACTGTTCTCTCTCTCTATGATTATGTTTCTCTAGAAGATGATCTACATGTTCAAAAGAAGAAAAACAAAAGATGGAGACAACATGAAACATTTGTTGATCTTTTCCTCTTCCAATTTTCTTTTTTGGATTGATTTCAAGCCGACTGTATTGTGATTAGAGTGCTGATTGGGTCTTTGTTTACACCAAGGAGGAAAAAATAAAAGAATTTTAAAAACAAAGAAAGAAAGTGCTGACCTAAACCAAACAGAGAATCTCTATAGTATTGTGAAGATAGGAGACAAGTAGATGAGCCAAAAATGTTTGAAAGTGAATTTATGTAAATCATAAAAGCCAAAATTGACATTTAAACATTCTGTATAACTTTGTGTATTTTGTAAGGTGACTTACTGAAATAAATGTAGTTTTCATTTATATTCCTCTTCACTGAAATGAAAAATCATAATTAAACCGGCTCCTGTTAGGTTTGGAGCACCAGGGAAAATGTGGCCAAGTCCAGTTGGTTCAGTTGGAAATTGCCTCAGGTGCGCATTTGCTTTCTCACTATCTGAAGTCAGATTGCTCACAAAGCAAAGCCAGAAGCTGTTCACACCAACTTTCATCACTTCTGATTTCATGACTGTGGAGGAATCACCAAACATGAGTTTTCAGGTTTGCCCTCGCCCCTAAAAATAAAGGAATGAACGAGGCAAGATTTTCTTTTTCTTTTTTTTTTCTTGGTTGACAGATCTTTGAAGTTATTTTTATCTGCAGGCAAAGCAAAATTGTATAGCCTTTTTCTCAGCTGTATGATTTAGTTTTTGTGCTTTGTTTCTCTTCTCAGCCTTTTTTATGCCGTGCAGCACATTTCAAACACACTGATGGCTGTTGAGCCTCAGGGAATCACAGCCAGTCCATTGTATGTGCAAACTGCACTTGTTACATTGTGCAGTTTATTGTACCGTAAATCAAATTATTGTAGGAAGAAAAAATAAAATGAAAAGACATTCACTGCCAACTTTATTATGTACACTTTTTGTGCATGACAGACTGCTTTTAGTAGTTCAGAAACTGCTGATCTGCTGGGATCCTCGCACACAATCCTCTCACAGGTTTACAGGGAGAAAATATCCAGTGAGCTGCAGTTAAAAACCTTTGCTGGGGTCAGAAGTTAAAGGAAACGGGACAAACTGGTTTGAGATGACAGAAAGCAAATAACCAGTCACTAACACAAACATATGTAGGATAATGCACCATGTCTCAAAGATCAAATCACATCAAATAGGGTTGGGCAGAGAGGTCATTTTGACTGACGGGACCAGAAACATCCGGTCATAATTATTTTTATCCATCAATTTTTAAAATGTTTATGGCAATAATGGGATTCTCAATTGCATTTAATGTTCATTCAGTTTTATATTATTATTTTATATTCAATAAACTGGAAAGATAATCAACATTGTGTTATCACGCATTAAGAATAAAACAATCAATAAAAGAATATATTGGTAAATTCTACTACAGTAGCAGTAGTAGAACATCGGACCAATTTTTCATATTTGTGCATCCCTAACAATAACTTTTCTGTAGTTTAGAAAATTAGCCTGTAACAATATTAGCTCACTTTCTAAGTTAACCTGGACAAAAATTTGACAAAAATCTGAAATTATATTCAATTTCATAATGAAGAGGCAGGTTCAGAGACACTTCTGAAAAAATGTCTAAACTCCAGTCTTCTGTATTTATCTTCAGTAAATTTAATAGATGAACTCTCACCTTGCCCAGACATTTATAGCTTTTACATCCATGTGAACGACTGATTTGGTTCCGTCGTCACAAACAGAAACACATCTACCAGCTATTTGTTGCAACTGGGACAGTGGTAAATTTATTTTCTGGTAAGTCTGTAAAGCTACACTTACGTTTAGCATCAACTGCAGCACAGCTGTATTCAAGTCTATCCACTCACCTGTGTAAATACACCCGCCGCGCTCTTCACCGCCGTTCACTCTTCAACACCACCAGGCAGCAGCTCTGGGAGGAGAAAGGCTGCCGTACTCCAGGCATCGCACCATGATTACATCACTACTCCACTGATTGTGGCCCCAGTACCTATATGTACACAATGAAATGAAATGATTGCCTGAAAGCAATAGCTTGTTTTCAGGTACTTTATGAATCACTCTCGCTGCAGTCACACTACCTAACCTGAGGTGTCGCTGCAGAGAAAACCCAGTGGTAGCAAAGTATACGTAATAAAGTGGCTGGTGAGACTATTAGAAATGCCTGTCAACACTTCAGCTTTCTTTGAAGGACGGTGAATGTACTGTACTTCTTCCAGAGTAGAAAACATCATCTTTAGTTTGCAGAGGAACCATTTTGTCCTGTAAGTTATTAGGTTCCAAAGTAGATTAGAGCTGTAAAAAGCAGAGGCTGTTCTGTTCTCTGTAAATGCATAGAGTGTTAGGACAATTATCCTTATAACCACGTAAAATTACTGCGACTATTAATACAGTCAATATAGAAGAAGTGATTGTCTCCTCTCTAATCAGTAGCTTATGGGCCGTATCACAGCAACAAAATTTCTGTATCTTTAATGGTATCAGTGAAAGATGTGCCATTTGATAGACGTTCAAGAATTTCCAAAGTCACTCAGTGCTTTGATAACTATGTAATTTTGTTCTAGAAATAACAGTAAATCATTCTTACTGGTTTGAGTTGTTCTTATTTTTGTTCTTTTTTCATGTCATTTTGTACTTCCAGCAGCTGTAGAGGCTTTCCTTTAACTTTCAGTGGTTTTGTGTTGACGCTGTAGTAAACCGGTGGTCTATTCAGGTTGAACTCTGCTTGTTCACAGCTGGGAAAGGACAAAATGTGTTCAGAAGATAAATGCATTCTGTTTTTGGTCTTGCCAAGTTTATGTTTTGGACTTCTACCTATTTTCCTCATTTGGATTTGCTTTCTTTTCCTGAAATATAAAGTACCAGTTTAAAATCACAACAGATCTACTCCTGGTTATTTATTACGGTCACATACGTTTTTATGTCAAACATTTTTTCTCGTTTGCTTCTGATGTCGTGTTTGGAGTGGTGTTTTATTCATGAAGGTTTTGTTTTTATTTAACTTCCTCTACTGAAAGGCTTCCTTAACAGCCTTTCAGTTTCTTAACAACATTATGAAGTGGAACATAATGTGCTCAACCAAGTGAACATTAGCAAACAGGTCGATAGACAATGCACTCTATGTGAAATTACTATTCTGCTTCTTACTAGAAAATCAAACACCTAAATTAAAAGATGAGTCGTCATGATTGTTATTGCTGAGTTTCTGTTCAACTCCTTCATTTTACAACCGGTTGTTGCTTCAGTCTCACTTCCTTAATCAACAGCAGCATTAAAGAGCTGAAACTGTTTACAATATCAGTTCTGCTGTAAGACCAAAGAACCAACATTCCTGGTTTCGTGTATTTTACCTAAATGTAGTAAAACATGTAGGGTAACTGTTCTTCCTCTCTTTGTTTGTCAATTAAGGTGCACAACTAGTTACAAAAATTTAACTAGTTGTGATGCACTTGATGGCAACTAGCCAATGCTTGCAACTACTTTCTCAACATTTTGCATTGCTGTGGAGGAATTTTATCCCAGCCTTCTGCAAATTCAACCACAATAGAGGGTAACCCTCATCTTGATAAAACATGTGATGATAGTGGAATAAAGGAAAGATTTATAATGTAAAAATAAACTTTTTTAAGCTCCTTTTGTTTTTGTGACTCAACATTAGGCATCGTTCTGTTTTATTACATAGACCATTAAGTCTCCAAATATAGCTATTTAAATAAAGCTGTAACCCAACAACATGACCCAGTGCATATTTCACATCTGTTATGTAGTGACTACAATGGAGCACATGCAGGGTCTGTGTATGTTATCAAGTCATCTGGCAATTGTGGAAAATGTCACAGAGCATCCAAACAAACAGAACGTAAAGTCTCTAGTAATAATAACTGAATTAGAACAGATAACTTCAGCAAATCTAACCAGACAATTAAAATCCTAACTTTCACCATCAGTGGTGACAAGAGTAGTAATTTGTTAAGTCAGATTCTTTCCTGAAAAACTCATTACCTGTTATGCAGATTATATTTCCAAGCAAACGGGTGTCAAGTCATATTGCAAATGATTAGATCGATTATTCCTACAGAAACCCTTTTTTATTATTATTATTAACCAACCGCTCTGTTTTTTTTATAACAAATGCTGCAGAACAAACTAAATCAACCATGTGATTTATTAGTAAAACAAGATCCAAAGAGCTTCATTAGTCAAATTGTTACCTCCCCTTGCAAATTGTCACACTAACATCCTCTTCAATCCTCTTGCAACTTTTAAAATATTAAAACATGCTTTGTTAAATTGTTGACTCATTCTGATACCAGAGATGAAACTGGAGAGAAAATCATGTTGAAAAAAATAAATAGATAAATAACCGTCCCTGTGCTTATCAACTGATTATTAAACAAAGCACTTAAAAGACCCACACACGGTCTCAGAAAATAATTACTGCCACTTGAAGCCTCATACATTTAGAGTTAAAACAAATTATGGATGATAAATTGATTTTCACATGCAAATCTTTATTTTAATGTGTCACTTTTGTTATAATACCTGCTGCTGCAAAAATGCTTTAAATGCAAACACGAGATAAGAAGCTCAAAGTGAAACATAAGACATCAAAGAGGATATGGTGATGAAAAGAAAAGATGTAAATCAAGCTTGGTGTTGTTTAAACACCGACACTGAAGTAGAAAGACATACTATCAAAGAGAAATTATGCAGACAAAGAAAATCTCACAAAATATATTATCTATGATAGATGGTGTTAATGTGACACAGAGGTTTTGGCAGTTCTTTTGTCTGAAGGTGATCTCATTTCAAATCACAAAGAAATGCAATATGTCTGCATTAGCCCAACAATGTACTGGAGACACATTGCTGGTGTATTTCCATAATATAACAAATATTAATCATGATATAGCAATTTTAAAAATTTAAACATAAATTAAGACAATGTGGATTTTTTAAAATGAAGAAACCCAAAGAATGACATTTATGTAAGTATTCACACCCCGTTTAAAACTTTGAAGCTCAGCATCGAGATGTTCCTACAGCTTAAATAGCATCCAGCTGTGGTAAATTCAGCTAATTACACTGGACTCGGAAAGGCACACACCTGCATAAATAAGGTCCCACAGTTGACAATGCAGGTCAGAGGTCAAGCACCAAGCATAAAATCAAGGAAATTGTCTGTGGACCTCTGAGACAGGATTGTCTCAAGGCACAAATCTGGCGAAGGACACAGAAACAATTCTGCTGCTTTAAAATTCCCGGTGAGCTCAGCGGCCGCCATCACTGGTCAGTGGAAGAAGTAAGAAACCCACAGGATTCTTTCTAGAGCTGGCCAGGTGTTTAACCCTTCCAGACAGAACGTGTCGGCGACAATCCAGCCAACTTTGCAGTACCGTAATTCCACCACACTTTGCGCTATCTAAAAAATCCGAACGGTTTCTGAAAGGAGAGACGTTGCGCTTTCCAGCCAATATCGGATTGTTACAGTAATTTCACCCATTAATCTGAGGGGCACGCTTTTAATAGACAGTAAATTGCAAAATAAACTTGTTATATATTGAAAGTTCTAGTTGTTATGGATAAATGGGCAAATATACTTACTCACAGGACATTTACGGAACGGAGTACAAATAAAATAAGCAAAAATATTCTGGTGGACATTTGAAACTTGGGTCTTAAGAGATGGAAACTTTCCAGATCTGGAGCAATCAGGTAAGGATGGTAGAGTGGCCAGATGAATGCTGCAATGTACAGAGACATCCTGGATGAAAATCAGTTCCAGAGACTCTTGACCTCAGACTGGGCCGACAGAGATCTCAAAGGCTTCAGAACCAATCTGGGAATGACCTGGAGTGGCCAAGCAAGAGTCCACACTTGAATCTGATTGAAAAGATCAGAAAGTGGCTGACAAATGTCTTGCATTCAACTTGATGGAGCTGGAGAAGAGCTGCATAGATGAATGAACCAATGAATAAGACTTGAGGCTGAAAAAGCTGCCAAAGTTGGATCAACAAAGTATTAATAAAATGTTGCGAATACTTACACAAATGTGATTTCTTTGTTTTCTATTTCTTTAATAAATTTACAAAAATCTCAAAAAGCATTTCTGCACAATTTCATAATGAGGTATTTATGTATAGAATTTTAAGGGAAGAGGTTAATTAAATTCAATTTGGCATATGGATGAAATGTAACAAAATGTGGAAAAAATAAATAAAAATCAAGCACTGAATACTTAACATATGCACTTTAAACTCCACTTTCTGAATTATAATGAGAAGCAGTGCAACATGAATATACATTAGCTGTATCTATATATAAATCTTCTCAGCCTTACACATTGACTAAAACATGTAAGGGACCTATAGGTCATTGATCATGTTGTCAAATTGCATATGTTTAGTAAAATGCAAATAAACATGTCAAACTTGGATAAAAGTTATTTAATCTGTTTCTGTTTGGTACACTAGAGTTTAAAATGTGAGTCAACTCATGTGTTTATGAAATATAACCAAACACAACCCTGCATGCCATTTCCACTAAAGTATGCTCAAATAAAAATTCAAATATGGTTACTGTGCTCACAAGCCTGAGCGCAGTAACCACAACAATTTAAAGCAGCTCATGCAAACATCCACATGGTCAAATTCAAATTAGCAGGTGCCAATAAGCCCTGGGGCGATCTGTGGGGGTTCCTGAGTCCACCTGCACAGCGCTGCTAGGTGGTGAACTCTGTGTGACACCGACGTGTGAATGCGCCTCAGCATCCATGTCAGAATAATTTGTGTGCTGCCTACTCATGCGGGTCTAGTTCTTCGAAGATGCACTCCGTTCTGCGATCGCAACTGGCCCACATTTATGCATCCAGGGCCACTCTGATGAAAGAAACGAGGTCATGAAGCTGGAGCCGCATGACAGATTTTTCAAATCATGCATCTAATAAATGACAGCCTGTTTTCCAAACTGTTCAGACTCTGACTCAGGCTGGTGGTCTCTATGGAGTCCAACTGGTGAACAACGCCATCAATAATATACTTTGTTTTAATACTGCCATGGAACAGATAAAAAGAAACACCAGTGTGAACTAAATATGATCCTCTCTGTGTCTCATAAGCCACATTATTTTGTTTTTATAACGCTCAGTGACATTTAAATGATTATTAATGGGGTTTTTTAAGCTAATAGTTGGTTTTACGGTAATGCCAGGACTTTTCTATCATGTATGTTAAAACCTAAAATATTCCATTTAGTCTAAGCAGCTTACCTTCATCCACACATCTACATCTAAATCAGAGCTATTGCTCAGTGGGTGGATGCATCAACTTATCAGACCAATTAGAAACCATTCAAAGAAATCACAGCCTTGACTACAAAAACCTTAAATGATGAAAATTACTGAAATTTTGAGCAGTGAAGAAGAGAGATGAAATCCAATCAGATAATTTTTTTTGTCCAGTTGGAAAACTAGGCAATTAGATTTCATCCATGACAAACAGATAAAATACTGTTCACATCCAACATGACTTTGAGGTCATTAGTCTTTTCATTTGCTGAAAAGCCGTAGAACTTATAAACCCCTACATTAAATATATTTTCCTTAATGGACTCAACCTTATTAAGGCCATTTAGTAGCTTCACTTCTGTGTAATATCACTGATTACTACACAGCAATCTAATTCAAAGTGAAAAAAAATAAAAAAAAACCTGAAAGACAGAAATGTTTAAATAAATTAGGGCTGCACTGATTTATCGGCCAGCCAACTTATCGGTGCTGATTTCCTTAATTTTGGGAGATAGGTGATCAGCTGATTTTTACTTGTGAAGCTGATCTTATCCACCGATGTTATCGACCTTAACAAAGGTCTAAAAATCAACCACTGTGCTTTTCTTTTCTCCCGTGACAAACCGGCCAAACAAGTCATGTCTGCACATTTACAGTTAACAATAGTCACCCCATTGAAGCCAATTCAGCAAATTTCTTGATATATTGAGCAACATTTCAGACAAAGAAAATGACATTGGCCAAAATCAGAATTGGTAAGTTAGGCTTTTTAAAAGATCGGTAATCGACGATCGGCCAGAAAACTGCAATCGGTGCACCCCTAAAATAAATAGTTTTGTAATAATTCCCCTCTCTTCATCTTATTGGTTACAGAAGATCTGAGATAGTTTCCTAGGAGCAGAATGCAATGAAACACACATTTCAACAGACTATTTCAGCTTTCCTCCTCAATACTTTGACAAAGTGATTCTGGACAGCAGCAAACCAAGAAGGACACCAATGCAAAATGAACTGAATGAAAAGCATAACCTCTCAAAGCTGTTATATACAAGAAATATGCTTTGAGAGTCGATTGTGAGACTTTAGTAAGAAGCTGAGTGAAGAGCCTTGAGCAAGTCTAGATGTTTATTGGTTTGCAGTGTTTGGAGGATTTTATTTATCAGATCCAGCTCCAATCAGCACTAATGGTAGCAAATTAACCTGAAGCGAAGAGATTTTTCATAATAAGTTGCCGTTTAGGTTGCAAGTGGTTTAGATTTTGGAGTAGCAAATGTTGACTGTATTTTTGTTTCACCGTTTTGATCGTTTTGCACAGCAGGGTCTCATTTCAGCTAACATTTCCAAATTGCAGAACATACAATGTTTTTTGATCACTGAAGTAGAAAGCGGTGGAAACTAGTGGTTTGATGCAGAGGAAAAGGAGCACATATTCATTGCTTGATCTTTCTCGTCTTCTATTATTTATTCATGACTGCATATTAACAACAATTGGGTATTACTTTAACAAGTAATTAATAGAGCTGTATATTTGTAAAAATCCTTGAAAAATAATAGCAAATATTTAAAGAACTTAATCTTAAAGAAACTGAACATAAACCTGAGTTAGAGTATTGTACAATTTTTTGTAGGTTTTCATTTCTGCAGTCTTTTGAGACTGAATTGTATCAGGTGTTTCTATCTTCTAGCAGAGATTAGGTTTCATAACCTTTTTAAAGTAAAAGCTGCACCGCAAAGCTCTACTTCTCCACAACCTTCAAGGATAAAGTTATACAGAAATGTTCAATGGTGTTCTATTAACACCACCATTGTGGTTTTTCTTTTTAATATGGAAAGTGGACTGAATTTATGTGGAACTTTTCTAGTGTGTTTTGAACACTCAAAGCACTCACAAATCCCTAAACACTCATGAACCAACACAGATCCATAGTCAACTTGAGGCTAAGTGCCTTGCCCAGTGGCACATCAACATGTCCCACCAATCCGACCCACGCTGATTTACATTAACTATATTCACTGGCTTTTCAGAAATGAAATTAGCATGTTAAACCGTAACGCCTACATTTGGTCTGTTGGTTGAAACTGCAGTGCAGGAATGCGTGTCAGGGTTAACAGCACCTTGCCTGTCACTTCTGAGCTCTAGGCAGAGTTTTATGGTTGCTCCCTTTGGATAAGAGGCCAGACAATTACCTCTGTGTCAGACAAGCCTATCTGTGGCATGAGTTGGTGTCAATGTGAAAAATGAAGTTTGCCAATGGGTTGAGGCAACGAGAGCCATTCTTAAAAGAATGCATTTTAGTATTCTGGACTGTTTACTTCTTTATGGACACAAAAACTTGGTGTACGAATTGTGTGAGGACAAGGTAATGAAGCATAGTTGCAAAGCTGCCAAAGGTCAATAACAAATATATAGTGCCTTGCAAAAGTATTAACAGGCTGCATTGTTTACAGCTGCAAGTCCACATGAAGCATGTGCAGCTACAAGTAATGCCTAGTTCACAAGGCAAGATTTTTATACTGACAATCTTAAGGATGCACCAATGTATATCTAAAATCAAGGACATTTAACATTTTGGATTTTCTTGGTCCCATATCACAGCCTGTTCTGACTTGCAGTCAATCAGAAAGCAAGGTGACGGAAACCTGCAGGAGAATCCAAAATACACAGAAGACAAAACAACTGCGGTCTGCATGCCTCAGCAAGCGCCGGTACTTTCCATACATGTAGGCTAGGGGGTAAAGTTGCAAAACAGAAGTTTTTTCTTTCAAACAAAGCAACAAGAATGTTCTAAAATCTTCCAAATACTTCTGATGAAACCAAGCTTTGAGTTTTAGGTGAAAATTTTACAAGGTAGTTTTGGTACAACACTGAGTATTACCAAAACACCAGCATGCCCACAGTTAAAAGAGGTGATGGTAGCACTTTCCAGCACATTGAACTGTTTTGTCAATGTAATTTAAATTGTGGACAGTTAAATTACTTCTATCCCAAAACCTGCAGCTAGAAAGTGGTTTATGAAGGATTCAAGCCAAGCTGTGGACTTTTTAAAAAATCAAGAATAATGTTTGCATGCCTTCAGATTGCCTACTTGTAACAAATAGTTTTGAAGCTACTGTTGCCTTCCCATCATCTCAAAGTATGCTCATTTTCCTTTGACTTCTGAAACCAAAAAGCCATTTCATTTTTTTGTCCATGTAACTGCATATCAATGGATATTTAATGTGTTTTAAGTCCCATCACCTCAGCAGTTTCTGAAATTCTCATACTTGCATCTCTTGCACCAACAACTATGTACAAAGATGCTTATTTTTATGTTTGGGTTGAACTTGAGCAAATCTAGAAGCATGAATACATTAAGCTGTTGGCAACTGATTGGCTGATTCACCATTTATTTTAACAAGAGATGTGTCTAATTAAGTGGCCCATGAGCTATTTAATTAGGAATGAAGTAAATAATGGCTGCAAGTATTTCTGAGTTATCACTACAAAGCTTTGACAGTATCTGGTTTAAGCAAAGTCAGGGGAGTTGGCAGAAACAGTTCTGTTTCCAAATACCTTTGAACCAAAACATCAGAATGTAAAGCAAGACATGTACTTTCCAGCTTTAGTCAGAAAACATTCCTTTCTAAGGTAAGAATTAAAACCACACCTGTTTTCATCCAAACACCTTTTCAAGTTTTCAGTTTCACTTGTCAAACATCAGAACAGAGTTCAGTCATTTTATCAGTGGTACATCACATATTCCTTTGATGGGTGGTATTTTCTTTCTGCCTGTTCTGTTCCATCACAGGGTCCTTTTAGCGCCACAGAAACGCGTCTCTTGTTACAGTACAGCATAAAACTTCCTGTAGCTAATCTATTCATATTTTCCATTTCTTCCTGGCCTGGCTCTGAGAACACAGGAGAGAGGAATACAGAAGTGCTTTTATCCTCCTTTTGAAGGTCTTCCATTAAAAATGAATGGCCCTCTGATTCGGTGAAAAGAAGAGATTTTCTGCCAGATGAAGACAGGCAAAGCGGAGCCGTAATGAGCCAAAGATAAATAGCTTATCCTCTTCCTTTCTTTCTATTTTAGACTTTTCTCAGAAAGAGCACATACGCTCTGAAAAGCCTGTCTGATTAAAGGTTTTCCAACATAGATGCTTTAGTGATGTCTGGTGAACGCGTTACAAGGACAACGAGGCTGCAGCAGATTGATTTTTGTGTCTCTTTTAATGGTACAATTGTCCCACAGCCATCTTCTCTTAACATCTCTGGTATTAAAATCTTTAACAATTCTTCATTTTTACATTTTCAGTGACATATCAGTAGATCAAGCAGTACTAGTTGTCACAACACTGCGCTTTGATTAATTCTCCTTTTTGCGTTGTGTCAGGAAAAAAACTTTTTATCTGTCAGAGAAAAAGAAAACAGCCAAAAAAATCCTAATAATTGCATACTAAAATCTAACCCTTCTGGATGTATTACTGCGTTCTGGGTCTTCAGAGCTGTACCATCTTGAGGAGACCAACATTGGGTTTATGAATGAAGTGCTCTAAAATTTCCTGGTATGCAGCTGCCCTAACTTTGAACTTTATAAAACACAGTAGACCACCAGAAATCCTTTTCTTCATTAGCCCAGCTGAGACACATGAAATAAGACCATATGTATGTTCGCAGGAGTTTCCACTCCCACCTTATGAATCAGGCTCCATTAGGTATCCATGAATATGACCATGAGGAGGTCCATATAGGCATACACACAGAGCCACATATACACCCATGTAGTGACAATGACATCCTGTGGAGGCTTATTTTCAGTTTTGTATAATTCATGTATTTTGGAGATTTAATGATGTTTCTCTCGTAGTGCATGGAGTGTTCTTGGTCAGCCAAGGTCCCAGAGCATGCTGCTGCAGAATGCAAACAAGAGTGGCAGACTGAGAATATTCGAGTTTTGATGAATATTTGTACATAGATTTATACATGTGTGGAAGGCACCAGGGATTGGTTCTAAGAACCCAGGCCGAGGGATACAAGCAAATTGCATCCTTAATTGCATTCCTGTTTATCATTCTTCCTTTCAGAAGTGCAAAAATCTAATAGAGGTTGAGAGCCTCAGCGGTAACTCTCCCCACTTTTTGATGATGTACCAAGGAAAAAGCTGACTCTAAATCCCTAAAATCATCCTCTCAGGAAAGTATTTATATCAAAAAGGCGTTAATAAATACTCACCAACACTTCCTTCCTGGATATGCTTTACTCCTGTTTGACCCCGACATGTTCATGGCATAAAGATAAGTTACAAATGGATTCTATCGCGGCCAAATATGCATCGTATTACACAGTTGCACAATTTATTTGCTTGAAGCTCTTCTGTACAGCATATAACACATTAAATCATTGTTTGGTGTCCATACAAGCTGCAGTAAATGGAGAGTGCAAGGGTGAAATCACTCTGAATCATCCTGGAGTTGCTCTGCATTTATATGAACACAATCCAAACCACATTAGGCGGAAAGTGAAGATGTGCCTAATCATCATCAACCATTATCTAACCAGAATATATGAAAAAAGAAATGCAAGTGGCAGCAGTACTAACATTATGAGGCCCTTATTCTACTAGAGCAGTGAGACAGTCCCATTTATTCCCCTTGAGAAATCTTTTTTTTTTCCTGTTTAGCTTTAGTGAGACAGTGCTGAGTAGGCATGTTTTTGTTGAAGTTCAACTTTCTGTCATCTGAGTCAAACACAGTGGCAGAGGTTATTACCAAGCAGCAGGGCAGAATGATCAAATGCTTAAAAAAATATGACATTTCTAACCATAAATTCATTTTAAATTCATCCTATTTTATACGCAGTAACGGTTCAATAGTAGAATATTTAAACTATTTTGATTAGGCTCAATTTATTTGCTTTAATTTTGAATATAAATTTGAAAATATAGCTAACAAGACAGATGAAATCATTGAAAGTGTAAATTATAATTAGAACAAAAATCTGTTCTAATTAGTCTGGGTTCCATCACATAGACAATGGCTGATCAAGATGCTATATCCCTGCATATATATTTTTCTCCAGGCAGGAGAAGACAAATTAACTATAAATAACAAAACCCAGATCTATACAACTCAATGCAACCTGCTTGCACAAGGGGCTGTGGATCAATGAAAAGGAAAGCCAGCCTTTGAGCTTAATTGCTTCCCAAAGCATTCCAGCTAAAATAGTTACACACATACTTTAGAAAAACACAAAAAAGATGTTACAAAGCACATAGTCTGAGCCTGAAGTTTATCGGATGCAGCAGTACTGTGTCTATACCTCCACCACCTTTCACCCCTCAACATAAAAAATAAAAATTACCTGACTGTTTTCAGCATGCTCAAAATTCATGATGTTCCAATGTGGCAGCATGTCTGAGTCCAAGGTACAGCATATGGCTACTAATATACTGAAGGAAATTTGTAAGTTTTAAAGGGACAGTATTGTGTGAAATCTGCATTTTTAGCTTTATATTTTGTCATGTTATTTCCTCATCAAAAACATACCTGGAGTGTTGCCTTGATTTCTTCATAAATGTCTGAGAAATCTTCTAATCTTCGGTGGCAACCATTCAGCTGTGCAAAACTCCTTGTTGGACCTAGCCCCGCCTTCGAGACGCAGCTCCTCCTCTAAGCTGCACTTTTCACGCTCCTTCAGACTAGCTAGAAGCAATTAGCAAATACCTGGTGGAACTGCATATCTGTGATGTGCATGTACATCATGTGATGATCACTTTTTGAAGACAGAGTTTCAGAAAAACCACTAGAGTCTATCAAAATCTTTCAAATAAAAGCACTGCAGGCTTTATAGCCTTGAAGTGATCAGATTACAGATACCAGAAAAAACAATATTGATTGATGTGAATGATTTCTTGTGACTTCGCTCATCAGGATATGTACACAAAGTGCTGTTCCAAGGTGGAATTAGTACAAAAAAGTTGTGTTTTACTGAATGTTTACCAAAAAGAACTCCCTCTCTTCAACTCTCTCATATTGCAGATAAAAATGCTGATACTGGTGACCATAAGATGATCAAAAACGTATTTATCTAAGAGAGCAGTAGAGTAGTTGTGTTTACACTGACTGAAATTATATTTATTTTTAATATGTTGTCATCCAGTAAAATTAAAATGGTCAATGAGGTTGTGACAAAAGTAGATTTGTGACTAGTCTATTGTACGGTAATCTGAAGCCCTCTCTCTCTGGCCTACGTTTTTCCATAAGCAACATGGACAAGATGGACTTGGAGCTAAACTGAGTTGGATCCAAGGCACTGGCAGATTAATGTAATTACTTCTTTAAGCACAGATTGCTGCTCATGAAAACGACAGATTAAGCTAATCTTAAAAAATGCTTCACTGTAATGTAAAGGAGTCCTTATTCACTATGTGCAATATGACGTTAATTTTAATAATTGAGTCATAACATACAGTCTGTCATTGGTTGTGGAAATCAAGTGATATCTTCCAATGTCTATCCTTCCCACAAAATTTTTAACTTAAACTTGTACCATATCCAGTGACAGAGAATGTGAGTGTAGGTCTGTATAATATCACATTATATCTGAGAATTTTTTGGAAACATTTGGTATTTTCCCTGAGAACTGCTCTGTGTATATGGCAGCAAACCATCTGGACAAACTGGCACTAAGGTTCAGCCAAGACGACAGAGCTGACCTAAAGTCTCATCTCTTGTCTGGCTGTAATTTTAGTCTGCTTTCCATCTGCAGTAAATTGGACAGTTGATGGTGTGGCTTAGCAGATATTGTACTGCAAACAATGAACAGATTTAAACTCTGTAATATCTTTGAACAGTTAATAAAATTATAAGCTGTGTCCACAAAAGTGACAGTGAATTAAACAACATACAACTCAATTAATTACTGGAGCCATTGTTTTTTCCAGCCAGATAATGGAATTAGTTTTTCCAAGCCAACAGCCCTGTCTGCAAGCCCAGCTAGCACAAGACAAACCCCGATGTTCAGGGCAACCCAACTATCAGCCCCTTATCACCTATCTTTTCTGTGGAAGGTAAATAAATTGGCCATAGAAAATCCACCAATTTGTAGATATTTCCCCAAGAGTGGAGAAATATTTAATACCCTGTGGCAACCCTTCAGCTGTTCAAAACGTCTCGTTGGAACTAGCCCCGCCTTAAACAAAGATGTTTAAGGAGGACCGTGGATTTCAGCATCTATGGTAGTTTTGAGTCAGTTTCCACTGAATTAATGCATAAAACGGGGATCCGTTATGTAGAACTCACATTTTGCACATTTTTGTACTTCCGTTTGGGTCTATCCTGCTTCTAAAAACAGCCCCAACACTTAATAAACTATCCAACCATTTTTTGGCAACAAGTTAATGTTCTTTGGTGTCTGGAAAGTGAGAAATTTCAAAAATCTTCTGAATGTAACGTCACAAATCACCAGGCACTGCCCCGTTACCTAGCAACCCAACCAGAATTACAACTAGCCAGCTGGTTTTACTGCTGCATGTGGTGTACAACGGCTGCTGGATTAATTTACCATGCTGAAACCCCTTGATGCATTCTTCTTGGTTGCGCAGGAGGTTCTACTTCTGCTTTTCAAAAACATACGGTTGCATAAATGCACATCTGTTTGCAGCCATTTTGGCATTCGAGTGTAATCTTTGAATTGTGGGGGCATGGCAGCTTATTTTGATTTAAATGGACAAGAGGCCCTAAAACAGCTCATTCTGAAAGGAGCTCAAAATAGGCAGAACTGAGCAGCATGAAATCTCATCAGCTAAGAATGAATTTGTTCACAAAAATGTAATGAAGATGTTTTTAATAGGATATAGATCAGTCCTAACCTGTTCAAGGAAGCATAATAGGTCATTTTTAAGCTATAATTAGTGTTTGAAATATTAGAATAAGCAGTGATAAGTGATGCCTCTCCCTGGATCCTAGAGCCAGTGGATACATTTTAGTCTTTAAAATTCTGTTTTCGACAGACTTTCTTTAAAACCTTGAAGTAAAAGCTTTTCTGGATGGACTCTTACAAGCTTAACAGGAATTTTATCAAGGTTAATAGAAACCAAAAAAGATGAGTTTTAAGTGGTTTGAAGCTATTTGTTCTCACAGGTGGACAACGCACTCTTCGTTTAGAAAACAGTTTTACTGAAGCCATTACTCCCACAATGTTGCTGAATTTAGAACGTCATTGAGAGTCGCAGAGGAAGCCTAACAAATGTGTGTGGACAGCCTAATGCCTGTCAAACTGACAGGCAAATATGTAATTATTCCACTTAAATAGCATACTGCTGCTGAATTAATGCCACAATACACAGTCGCAGCAGCAAAATCCTCTCTGCTGCACGAAGATAAATATAGTGTGAGAAAGTTCTGGAGGGGCTGGTAGTCTTTAGTCACTGCTGAGAGACAATATTCTTTCAATCAATCTATTGTTGAAAAGATTTGCTTCATAGTCATATCATCTTTTGTACTTGTAAATAAACTGTCGTTTCCTAAACATAATTACAAAGTTTCAGTAAGTGTGTTTGCAGAATTTAATTAGTTTTCAATATATAAATCTGCTTCAAGTGTTAATTTCTTCGAGCTTCATTTTCAAAAATGTGAAGTTTTTCAGTATAAGATGTGGCTGAATAAAATTTCTCTGGAAATATTCTCTCTGACACTGAAAGTTATTCTGTTTGAGCAAAAGTATGTCATGACTAGAATGATCCAATGCAGAACTCAAAAGCAGAATAAAAAGTTCAAATGGCGCAGTTTATTCTGGCAAAAATACTTATAAATAAACGTGCTGTCACGATTTGCGTTTGGATGAGGTGAGGTAGAAGCAGCGGACCCTGGTTTAACGAATGAAATGATGATTTTAATGTAGATTCCAGCAATACAAAGTCCAATAATCCAGGCAGCACAGAGAGAGAGAGCGGAAGGCTAAGGTTCATAAAACTGGCAGTAACTGGAACACAGTGGACGGCAGCAACAGACATGAACCAGACAGTATGACTAGACAGATACGACAAGGACCCGACAAAGAACATGGACCACAGGTGGCATTAAATACACAGAGGGTAATCAGGGAACGAGACACAGCTGGGAACAATCACAGGGTAGACAGGACAACATGGAGACTCAATTAACTGAAAACGACACACAAAAACCTAACTGAACACAGAAAAAACCAAATCCTTACATGTGCATACACTACTACTATGTTTAGGGGATAAAGAGAAGCTTTTTCCCACACCCTTTACTCATATAACTCAGGAATTATACAAAGTCGATGCTTGAGAGGAATTCTGATTGTTCTTTCATTCATTGGCTATAGCTGCTTCTCCTTGAAGGATCGATGGGGGTTTTAGCGCAGCAATCATTAGGTTTATTCTGAGTGTGTAAATCTGGATCATTGGATCTAAAAACAAAGTTTGGGCTTACTTATCTAAAATGTGAAAAACTTCCCAGCTTTTTACAAACATTGCAATATTCTGTTCTGCTTTACAAAATGGTTTCACCTTGCAGAGACATTTCCGGCAAATGGAGGTCATCCCTTCACCGTTTTCAAATATAACTAACTTTCCCAGCCTCTGGCATCTTGAGGGAACACAGCAGGTGGGCTAGGCCTGGGTGCTGATTCGTGATGCTCACTTGATGTATGGAAGCCCTAAAAGTCAGAATAGGAAAAGCTGCAGGCAAAATACAAGAGTGGAGACGCACAGTATCTGGATATTCACTAATCTCCAAACACTGAATAAGGCAATTATACAAACTGATGTGCCAGCATTAAAAGATGTGTAAAACAACTTTAAAGTTGCAGTATGTAACTTTATATAAAACTATGTCATGACAGTATAATTTGAAGCAGATAATCTGTGGAAAAACATTAAGCTCCTCCATCTCCTCCCAGTGCCAATCGTTAATGGTGGAGGAACAACTAAAAGGAACACGGTTTATCCGGTGGCCATGTTTACTAGCCTGAGCATTCATTGCAGACTCTATTGTGGGGAGCTAGCTGTAGCATAACAGAGAGCATAAGGGAGCGCGTGAGCAGCACATACACAAGCAGGATTGACCCCACTCAGACAGTCTTAGCACTAACTTTAGCATATTTAGAAGCTAACAGTTAGTCAGCTGTAAGAAACTTACAGTCAAGGGAAGGCAGTTTTATTTGTATTGCACATTTCAGCAACAAGGGAAATCAGGATGCGTTACAAGATTAGAAAATAAAACAACAAACGAGTCAAACAGTTCTTCAGGTGGTAGAAGGCCAACTTCGTAACTGTATTTATGTGTCTCTGGAGGTTCAAGTTGCTCCTTCCAGATCAGTTCTTGTCAGTTTTGATAAGTAGTTTCTAGCTGTAATAGCTGACTCTTGATTATTCCTCTTTATGTCAAAAATAATTACTTCCGTTTTGTTTCTACTCGGCAAGAGAAAGTTATGGGACATCAATGTGTTGATTTGTTCAATGAATCTGGTCAGTGCCTGATAATATTTTAAGGTGCATCATCTGCATAGTTATCCTAATAAAGCCTATTACTTGCTTTAATTTGAGTTAGCTGGAGCGTGTAATGGCTGGTTAATGAATACTTTTGAGCAATCTTTATTATTTAACTGTTAATTTAACAGGGCAACTCCAGATCCTCTTTTACTTCAAAATATGAGTCTCTACAGAAGAATCTGAAGTTTAAGGTAATTCCCTTCACATCTGAGGTTTATAATAAAAACTTACACTGATCAGACATAACATTAAGACAGGTGATGTTAATAACCCAAACCAAACACATTCCTGAAAATTCCTGTCATTTCTTCTTCTGGCAATAAAATAAATTGATCAGCAGCAACTCCATGAAGACGAGCGGATATTAGTGATAAATATTTGTCTTCCTGACTGCACACTTTTTATAGAGTATTACGACTTGGAGAGTCCAACACTCTCCATGTGCAAGAATGTGCTTTCCTTCATCTCCTCTATATCATTTTTCTTTTTCGCTCTACATTTTCATCGCCTCGAATCAAACACATAAACAGACCCCTGAGTCTTTCCCCCTCCAGGACTTGGTGTATTTTCTTTATGTAATATTGCAGAGCTGGGTTTGAGTTAGCCAGTCAGACGAGCGAGCTTCGATTAATTCGGAAGCCACTGAAATTTGTCATTTGTCTGCACCGACACTTGAGCAATATTAACTGGATGCATGAGTCCCCAACGGAATCAAACTGCAGCAGCTCAAATGATGTAAATTGATTTTTACATGGTTGAAAATAAATCTTGGCATGTTTTCACCCTTCAAGTTACAGGCACGATTCATCTGTGTCACTTATTAAACCTCTTCATAAATTATATCATTATCTCAACGTCTCAAGTTGCAAGTATGATCTGTTAAATATCTCTTCAGGACAGAGCGACTGAATCAGGTACAGCTCGATGTAGGTCTGTCACAATGACAAATTTTGCTGGACGATAAACTTTTCCAGAAGTTATTTAAATAAACGATAAAATTGTTGGTTTAAAACCATGTTCAGGTAATATAATTGTTATGGCATAATAATGAAACTATATTTTATCCTCAAAGATCAATAAACTTTAAATTCTAATGAATATTTAACACTCCAACTAGAATACAATTTAAATATGTAAAATAAATAAACAAAACAACAGATACAACAAACAAAATGAATCATGAAGTCTCCGTAAACAAACCTGGCCAATTTTGAGACCAATTCACCAGACTGAAGACTTTTGTCATCCAGTGTTTGGTAGAAAGAGAGAGAAAGGAGAAAAATGATCAATTAAGCAGCTGAAAATGATTGAGGTAGTTTTAATTTATCATGCGATTAATTTATTGCTTATTGCGACAAGACTCACTTGATGATGTAATGAGAGATTAACACCTGTTATATAAACTTCAAGGTTTATGAATCACTAACTCAGATTTATCTTAACTAATCTTACATATAGTCAAACTAATCATCATCTGGAAAAATTAAGTACAGTGGATCCACTAGTGTCAATCTGAGGATACGTATAGCCACCTATTTTATTTAACAACTCAAACAACAAATATACCATAAAAGGCATTAATACGCTGGAAGCCATCTTGGCACTGCCACACAGAAGCTAACATTCAGCCTTACTTATTTCCATTCTTTGGGGTACAGCCAATCCAGACACATAAAAATAAAAGAAATACAAACCACCACCTGATATCTGTGATTAACAAATGAAATGCATAATTTGTATATTGTGAAAATAAAATATCTAAAACTTTAAAAATGAACAACATACCTGCACAGAATGGAATTAAACAGTTCAGCAGCACGAAAAAACACCCATCAGTTGACCTGCATATGACAAAGGAACCACATGAAAAACTGCAACACAGCAGCTTGTTCACACATGCTACGGCAATAAGGCCAAATATTGGACAAAATCATTCCATTCTCCACCGAACTACATGTAAAAAAAATAAACGGACATCCTACAAACACGTTAGCTAAAAGATTGTAAAATATTTTCTTCTCTACAGCAACTTTTAGACAGCAAATCAACTTAGGCTCCGTGAGAAACTCACTGGGTCTGGTGAAGCAGGAAGTGACGTCACAGGTTACGACCGCAAAAGTAAAAATAAAATTTCTCAAAATTATTACATAGATCTTGTTTAAATAATGATTTCGGGACAAAAACTAAAGACAATGAAATGAAATAAGCCAATAAAATGCATACATAAAATTAATAAGTGAGGGATTATTGTTGGAATTCATTATGTTTTCTTTTTTCCCATGCTACTCATGCATAGGATTTAAGAGGAACAGAAACACTTTTTTAATTGCATACACTACATAAATGATTATCCTCAGTGTGACTTCTGTAGTAAAAGCAGGAGCTTTTTCAGTTTTTTGGTATGGATCACATAGATGTGTGCTAACAACAATCCCAAGGAAGAAGACATCAGCAAAGATCTGTTGTTCCCACTCAGTCAGAGAGCGGTTACAATGGCATTACAAAACAATCTTGATCAATCATTTTAAAAATGAAAGATTACTTTTAAAGTAGAAACCACAAGACAGCTGCCAGAATTCAGAGAAATGACAAAGAAAAAAACCTATAATTCTTTTCTTCGAACCGCATGTGAAATGTTAAACATTTTGACAAGACAATTAGAAAAGGACTGTACATGAATGACCTTTGTGGAAGTATCCATAAAAAGAATAAAATGGAATAACTTAGATTTGCACCTGAATGACAGTTAAGACTTTTGAAAAATCTCCAACAATAAGGCACGGTTGTAAAGAAATAATGTTTTCTTCTTTTTCTTGTGTTGTAGCCACAGGAACCGTGTGCCTTGCAGTCAGTAAGCCAACCATTAACTTCTCTTTATGACGACATTCTCCAGAGGCAAATGTGAATCCATCTGACCAGCAGCTGGAGGTCGGCCTGAATTGGGTCATCAACAGGACAATGATCCAGGACACAGCAGCAAATCTAAAACTGCATGCCTTAAAAGGGAAGAATCAGTGTGTTGTAATGGCCCAGTCAAAGTTCAGATGCTTACAACAACAAATTTTCTCGGATGAGAGCAAAAAAATGTCTGCAAACCTTTATGAGCTGATGCAATGTGATAAAGTCAAAATTCCTCCATAACAATAAAAAAGACTAACAGTAAAAAAAATAAACACTACAAGTTATTATGATCTATTGAGTTATAGAACGTAATTTGTTTTTCACACATCTCTTCTATTAGATCTTTGTTTAATAAATGTGAAATTGTTGATGTAAAAGTGGATTTTTAGGATGATGGATTGCATTTGTTATGTTTCAGTAAATGCAATTTCCTTTTGCAGTAAAACTTGTTAAAACCATGTCACATGAACAGATTGTCTCTGCACTACTGCAACTCTTTTTATCCTTTTCACATCTGCAGACTCCACAATAAAGACTTTATTATTCCAAAACAGAATTCACTAGAATAACTCAAAGGGACCAGGGGTTGTAATAGCGTCTGAATATTTAACAAGTCTGTCAAAAAAAAAACATTACATGCAAAAATTGTTACTCCTAATTATGCAGGCATTTCTGCCCTCAGTTTAATTTAATGGGCATGTTATAAACCCGCCCTCACTGCCCATTAACCTTTGACCCTGTTCATCGGTCATGAGATACAACAAAAAGATGTCCAAACCAGCCACCCAGAAATTTAACCTGTTAAAAAGTCACAGCTGAATGAATTAAAAAATATATTGTAACCAGTGTCCTAGAAGTACATTTAATGACATTCAAAAATAAATATTTCATGTTGACACACAACTAAATAACAGAAGTTTATGCAGAGGGGAGATGTTTGGATAAGCTTTTATTTTGGTACAGAGATGTGTTTCGTAGTCTCCAATGACACATAATATTTAATGATCTTGGTACTTAAAGCCGTAACACTAGTGAAATCTTCATTTACACATCGCCAACACGCTTCAGTGTTAGTCAGCTAAAACAGAATCTGCTGAGAATTGTCACTTAGTTTTAAAGATAAAACTGCTACTTTTAATCATACTTCATTAAATTTGTTTATCCCGTCTATTCTCAGTTTAAGGACTAATTGTGTATTATTTTTTGACAGCTTTTTCTTTCCGTAGAAGGTTTGCCTGAATCGGGGTTTCTTGGCTGTGTCTGTCATTGATAAAAAAAAATTACATGGTACTATTGCTGCCATTAACTTTATTTTCTCACAGTTTTCTATTTCCTTTGAAGGTAGGCCATGCCTTGTATTTTGATTTTTGTATTTTGCTTCCACATCACTTGTATGTTTTCTTATTTATTTATTTTTTCTTAAATATAACAAAATGAGAATGTATTTCTTCATTAGATTTATCCTCCATTTAACACAAATATAACTTCCCCTGGTTTTCTGTAAATCTAAAAACTGCGATAACGGCCCAACACTTCATTTTTAGTTTCATCAGAGTTCAGGACGTGTCCACAAATGAAAAGTCTTCTTTCCCTGTCTGAATTCCCAGACTGTAATCTGGCCATGTTGCTTTTCATGTAACGGCTTCTTCCTTGCTGAGTTGCCTTTGAACGCGTGTCAGTGAAAGAATAATTTCACTGTGGGTAATAAAACCTTCTTTCCAGCGTCTTCAGAAGGTGTTTTGATTTCATCCAGGGAAGCATTCCCTGAAAGTAAACCCCAGCAGACCGCAGGCTGTGATTGCTACAAAGTTATTCTGTTTCATGATCTTTTTCCAAGAAACAGCTGTACCGAATTTCCTACGGTGCCTTTGTGTCCTCACATGAGCATTTCACTCTACCAGTGGAGATAATAATAACTTTAATTATGCTTTGATTGAAAGGTAGCAGCAGCAGTTAAAACTATTTTATTTACTCTTTTCAGTTTGTTGTTCAAAGGACTCGGGCTGGCCTCTCATTAGCGAGGCTTTTATAGCACTTCTAGTGATGAATCCAGTAAAGTTGTTCACTTCAACTAAATGTGCTGTCTGCTCTGCCTCCTCCCTGCTGATTGCTGTGTGGCTGTGTCCTGTTATAGACACCCAGGAGAAGTTGCAGCTGCAGCTCTTTACCCAAAGTGTGGAAGGATCTGAAGTCTTTTTTCCCCCTGCTTGGCTGATTTAAGCAATATGATAAAAATCTGAGCTGAATATAAAGATGTAAGGGGTTGTAACGCTTCAGAGAAGCTGTGAGAGTGCTTGCATGCACTTTCTATCAGTAATACAATCTGCTAGATTGCGAAATAAAGAAAAAGTGGTAAAGGCTGGTGTACTGTAAGGGATGAAAGTTTGTAAGATGTTTGACTAATACCATGCTTAAAATCCAGAAACCAATCAACTTCAGTTAACAGAGTGATCAAATATTCAATCAGAGTAACGATAGAAACTTTTTCATGGTTAAACAACCAAAAAACAAAAAGCAATGGTTACACTAAATTATTAAAATAATGGTATTCATGCTGCTGATGAGTGGATGTAAACATTTGACCAAAACTGTAAGTCTCTGCCATTTTTAACCTACTCACACTATATAAATAGGTTTTAATTTCTATTTTTATACGATTGGCTGCATGCAGCATCCTTGTAAATGAATGAAGCAAACAAAGCATACAAGCAATTTAAACAGGGAAGATAAGCTCTCATATAGCACAAATCTCAAGGCAGACTTACAGGATGCAGCCATTACCTGCAAGTATTGACTATGTATTCCTGTCTTCACATATGATCAATACCTGTGCATAATGTCTGCTCTCCTATAGGCAATGAGCCTGAAGCATAAACAGATACCAATTCCACTTGTCTGTGAGAGAATAACAAGGTTGTTACCACAAAATATGTGATTTGATTAATATCACACCTTTCTACGGGTGAAAGTGCCAGTGGAACATGCTCTGCTGAAGGAATGGGTCTGGATTTTAGTGATGAGCAACAATCTGAATAACATATTTAAGGGAGATGATGTTAGGAGACAATTACAGGTGGGAACAGTGAGCTCTTGCTGCTTCTCTGTGGTGCAACTTGATGGAGTAGAAATAGAGGGAACACGGCAGCGGGAGAAAACCAAAAATAAACACAAATCCTTCACTTCCAGCTTCTATTTTCTGCCAAAACAGCAGGAGAGCTACCTGGTTAATCCCACGAATGTGGAAAACTCCACTGCATGTGGGCAGCAGGCTGCCAGCTCACATCCTGCTTGTGGACAGATTTACGGAGAGTCATTTGATTTGCAGCCAACAGTAATTATACATATGGCAGAAGATGTACCCCATATACCTTGTAATGAACTCTCACTAACCCACTGACTTCCCTGCTAAGAATCCAAGAGTTGTGTGTTTGTGTTAGTAGGAATTTGGCGTCCATGTGGCATCCCTGTCGAGGTGAGGAGGAGATGCCATTCTGATCAGCTAATCCAACCCCTCCCCCTCTTTTCACGACTGCTGCCTATCTCTGTGACTGCGGCAGACACCGGTGCAGAGCCAGATGGTGTATGTTACACTTGTTTTGCTGCTGCTTGGCTGTTCATTCGCCACAGGGGCAGCAGGGAGCCCAGAGTTGCTGAAAGCTTTTGTTTTCCAAACGCAGAGAAAAGCGAGAGCGAAACGTCCCTGTTAAGATTGTTACCTGAGAAATCTCCTGCCCTGCACTGTGTCTTCGCTCTGGGCCCCTACCGGCCCCCTGTCCACACAAAGCAGCAGGCTGATATCTTAATATCAGCGGTATTAGCCCAGGAAAGGGCCCATGGATCATTTTAATGCCAGTCCATGTACAGGAAGCCTGGAGAAACGGATCGATGATACATGTCCCCAGGCCATTCATGACACCTACAAGGCAAACACACACACACACACACCATCAACCCTGCCATGCCTTCTTACAGTAATACACACACATACCCCCACCCGCTCAATATACAGAGCAAAAGCAATATCTCTCTTGAAGGCGGAGGAATATGATTAAAGTTCTTGCTCTCCCGTTATCATCCCATGAGCTGTTAACAGCAAGCTAAACGAGGCAAAGTGAATTACCTTCAGCTGTCACCCAGTAGCCTGCAGCCGCACAGTCAAGGGCCTGTACTGTGCAAAGGGTTATAATGACAGTTATAATGACGGATACAAGTCGAGAAAAGCACATATACAGCTTTGAAAGAACGAAAAGGATCAATTGTTCTTATGTGGGAAAATCTGCCGGTGTCTATTTTTACCGAGGGATTCATGTATTTATACATGTATTAACATGTTTCACTGTTAACAGGGTCTTTGTTTTATTTCAGCTCTGATCATCTGTAGAAATCAGGAAGGAAATACTACAACAACAACAGAGCATAAGTTTCAATTTGACCAGTTTGAGAGGTTTGTGTTCATAACACAAAATTTTACGGCTGAGCAAAATCTGACAGTTATTGGATGTAACATTACTGCTGCAAAAAAAGAAATATGAGTCTGAGTGAAGTTTATGGCTTATTGTAAAGGAATTTATTGTCGTACAAAAGCACACATAAAACACACTATCAATGATAAGTGACAAGGTAGAGTAACAATGTAATGGAGAAACATCCTCATAAATTGGCACTAAGCAAAGCAGTCCAAATTCCAAAAATACTAAACTGTTTGTTGATGACAATGAAACTGAATTAATCCAAAGGGAAAACCAGGGAGGGAAGAGCAAACAGGCAGACTGAGGGAATGTGAATAATTAACACAAAGCGAGATGAACTAACACAAAGAAACTAGAAACCAAAGACACTGATGCTAATCTAAGGCTGTGTTCACACTGCAACATAAAGTCACCAAATCCAATTTATTTTTTTTTTTTTGTTTTATTTCACCTGTCTCTGATATTTCATTGACAGTCTGAACAAAACAAATCTGATTTTTAGAAATGCGACTTAGCCCACTTGGATATTTAGATCTAAATCCGATACATGTCTGATTTATTCACATGTGACCTGAGTCTGGACGGCCAGGTCGCATTCACCCAACCTGAACGTCACAATTAACGTCACTATTCTGCATCCTGATACAGGCAAGCAGGAAGGAAAAAAAACAACCCTGGTGGACGATCATGGACATTAAGTTGTTAATGTGCTGCCTCTGGTTGGATAACAACTTTAAAATCAGAAAATAATTTTACTTTTGCAAACACTGAGTATGATGTTCTGTCCTCTACTGCACATGCAGAACACTTTTAGGTTGTTTGCTTTTCACACAGCAGATTACATACAAATTGCATATATTTGGAAATGTATGGGGGGATTTTTATGCCGTAATTCGAGAGGACACACTTTCAGTTTGAAAGCAGGACTTCATGTCTTTCTTGTCAAAATTCTTCTGGTGTCTTTCAAATATTCTCTGAGCTTTCTCAAACCTTGTCAAAACTTGTCTCTACTCAGATCAAAGCTCTGCTTGCAAACCTCTCTCCTCACCTGTGAACCATTTTCTGCTAGCTTGGAACAAGAAAGCTGTCGCCTGGCAACCTCTCATCCAATAGAATGAAAGCGTTACACAGGGTGCGTTTGTTTCCTTCTTGTGGGTGTGCCTGAGTGGCTACTATCGATCGTAGCAACCTGCACCGCCCATTGGATGTAGCGATAAAACACAACCTAAAGTTAGAACAAAAGGCATAAAATCCTGCTTTCAGACTGAATATGCATGCTCTCAAATTATGGCAAAGAAATGTGAACAACCACGGCAAAAAAAAGAGCATCCATTGTGTAACGTGGGCATCCTTGTTTTCTGTGCTGTCTTTGGTGCTGGCACTGTGATGGGGAAGGAGCAGAGAAACATATTTAGTGAGTATTAAGAGCACAGCAGCATTTGTAGATTTATAACAGTCCATTCAGTCTGAAACATCAGGAGAGACAGAGCAGCACTCAAGACAAAGTGAAGGAGACCTTACTGCTCACCTGGAACAATAACTACTCATTTCTGTAATTGATTTGATGCACAAAGCATTTTTAAGTCTAAAGATTTTTTAAGAGTTCATTATCTCTATATCCACATTGTGTTTAACTAAGTTTGATCCTAGAAAACAAACCCTGGCTTACTTAAAACGACTGAAAATATATTTAACAGTTACCAGCACCGATGTATCTTTGACCTCTTGATGTTTCCTGTTGGTCTGAAGGAGTTAGAGGCGTCCACATGACTTTTGTGTGTTTTCTTGATTTCACCTTTAAGAGTCCAGTTATTGAGCCTATTGATCTCCATGTGAAATTAATGTTTTTAATCTCAACCTTATAGAAATGTTCTTTCCTTGTA
Source organism: Brachyrhaphis roseni (assembly GCA_903066815.1). Classification (NCBI taxonomy): domain Eukaryota; kingdom Metazoa; phylum Chordata; class Actinopteri; order Cyprinodontiformes; family Poeciliidae; genus Brachyrhaphis; species Brachyrhaphis roseni. The sequence goes on along the minus strand of CAEFZY010028968.1, from coordinate 53,691 downwards.
CTTAAAAAAATTGCACTGTTTCTGCTTTTAATGTTGGATCAGTTTTGTGGGGAGTTTATTTTCAACTTTGGGTGGAATTCAAACATAAAATTAAATATTGAGAAACACTCATCCATACTCGCTGCTACCATAACTGTCAAAGAGGGCTGGTAAAAAAAAATCCCTCTCATTAGAAAATGTTTGCTCTGTCCCCTGGAAAAGCCAAAGATTTGAGGATGCCATTACTGCATCAAGCAAAATATTATCAGCTCTTGCTGCTCCGCTAATCTGTGTTTGCAAAAAGGATTAGAGGAGACAGAGAGAAGAATAAAGAAAATGAGATGAAAGGGAAAAAAAGGCAAGTAAAATATGAGTGGGAGATTTGAGACTGCTGTGTCTGGTCCATGTTGGCCTTCTTGTTTGATTGCAGCCTAACATCGGCTGCGTTGAAGTTGATGGACTAAATAACACTTTACTTTGTGATCAGCGCTGAATGGATGTAATGAAATGGAGCAGGAAGAAGTGTCTTGTCAGTTCTCAAGAACGATTACTATTAAAAGCAAAGTGTAACAGCGTGTGGGCAGAGACTAATGCGGCTGCTGCTGTTTCCCATGTGAATGCAACACCAGTGTGTTGATAAATTAAGTCAAATAAATTAGGACAGGGGCTCATTTTGTGCCAGACTGACTTTTAGAGATGCCTTGGGATTCTCAAAGTTATAACGTCAGTTTCCTCTTTTACATCCATTTAACAGGCAGCAATCAACTGGATTGACACAATGAGTGCTCATGAAAAAAAGGCTTTCTGACCTGAGAGGAGCAAACTGGGCTGTTTCACAAAGAGATACCAAAACTATTTAACACACAAGTTCACTGTAAAACATTTGAGCCACATTCAGTTGTAGTTACTATATTCTACACTTTAAGTCAAATAAATTCATCGCGTTTTAGACTTTGAACTTACTAAGTTGAGTTAATTTTTTACTAATTACGTCAAACCTCCGAGAGTTTTTACGTTAGCGCTTAAAAAAACTGAAAGAAGAAAAAGGCAGGAGTGGGAACTATTTCCCAGAATGCTTAGCGGCATGTTTTGTATCCTGAGATAGAACATTGATCTGACTCTTGTGTTATTAAGGCGAATGTACATTTTAATGTCCTGTTCTCACTAAATGTCTTTGAGCAGAATTCACTGTGATGTTTAAGACAATTCATTATCAGATCAGAACTTTTGTTCATGCAGTTTGAAACAAGAATTTAAATTGCAGCATTAAGTCAAAACTCAATTCAACATTAATGAACTTAAAAAACAAAACAATGTTTAGACAACTTATTTCTTGTTGTTAAAACCAAAACAGTTTTCTTGTTGACTTAAATAGCATTTTCAAGGCAGCAGGTGGACTTTCATTTTCAAGTTAAACCACCTTCAAATGTTTTACAGCGTTTGTGTTTCGCATTACTATTTCATAAAGCTCAGTGTGGGAAAATGTAAATACAACTTGCTCATATTAGCTATTTATTTGCACTTTTTCTTGTGCTTCGTTCTAACACTCATTGAACTAGTGTTAGACGTAATGCTGTAAGATATGTATGTTCCTGTTAAATGTGCAAAAGTAAAACATGCTATCACTTTTATAGCTAATTCCTACTCTTTTGGGACTTGCAACTGGAAATCGCTTAACTCTGTTGTAATTCTCATCTCTTTTTCAAAATAAATAGAACATCAACAGACAGTATATGGTTTCTTTATCTACATTGTGTTGTGAAACTTCTGGATAAAGGAGCTGGATACGATCCCTCCATCTACAGATTACCTTCTGCTCTTTGTTGCATTTACCGGAGAATCCAGTGTAGGGTGAGTTTCAGGCCGTAAGGTTTAAAACACCTTTTACAGCAGCAGAATATATTGCATCTCTGTGCATCTCTGGGACATAAGTGGCTTTACTTCTGCAGTAACAATGCCTCACTGAAGCCGTGTCCAGATGCATTTGTTTGGAGAGTAAGAGGCTTCTCAAAACTGGGTGTGTGCAGAGAAAAATCCTTACAGATGGCCTCTTAGAGTTCCTTGAAAACTACTCATATTGAGCTTTTCTGAAAATTTGTTTTACTACAGTAAAACAGAAATTCCTCCTCCACATCACTAAACTCATGACACTTTTTACCTTTTTTCACTTTTTATGGATAAACTCATATTAAATGCAAATAACTTAGAAAATATGCTTTCTATTGGAGTAAGACAGACATTTAATCAGTAAATCAATTTAATTTGTATAACATTTCAACAGCAAGGCAGTTCAAAGTGCTTTATGTCATAAAAACACAAAAATCAACAACTGGAACATTACATTTACATCATTACGCATCAAAATGTTGGTTAGTGTTTTATTTACTATGGTTCAAAAGTAACTCTAGGGTTCAAAATAGTTTCAAATTAAACATTTATCGCTTTTACAGCATTTCAAATCATATGCTTTGCGACCCTTCGATCTAAATACTCTGTTACAGATGATTTGCAGCAGCAACAATGCTAGAAGAACTGTAAAAAGATCTCACTTCAATATTGCAATGCTTCAGTACTTTGAGACTTGTATCACTTTCACTGGATAGCACTTCAGACTCACAAAGTGCCGTCCCTTTGCTATCAGCAGTGTCAGTCTGGGGAAGTAATTGTAAATGACTGTTATGGAGATGACAGCTTCAAGCTTCATACTCCAGTTCTATATTTGAGACTTTCATTCTGAAATAAGAAAACAAGGATTTCTTGAAGTGCCCTGCTGGTTTGAGGATTCATTCATCTGAGGAAGAGCAAGGGTAGGGCAAGCTGGAAACAATTTAATTTGAAGTCCTTCTTATTGTGGAAATTAATAAGCAGAGAAAGAAAACATATCAGAATGTGAGGACAGTGAGCGTACCATGACTGGATAACTGTTAGCTGCTAAACTTAGCATCTCTTAACTAAATGGCTGTCAGAGTATTTTAATTAGTCTGAACTGCAGTTGGTATGTAGCATTAAATCTAAATAAATCAGAATATTAATGAAAAGTTCATTTAAATTAGTGACTCAATTCATAGTGAAACACATATAGATTATTTACACACAGACTTTCTTTCTGCTAATTGTGATGATTTTCCACTTAAAGCGAGTAAAAACATTATGTTAGATGAATAAAAACATTTTTAATATAGAGACTTCTGCTTATTGAAAAGTCTGTTCTATACCCGCTTAAAGATTATTTTTAAAAGTACTTTTAGTCTAAATAACAAGCCTGATCTCCAGTTCCCTGATATTTACCTGTATTTTTTCAGTGACATTTTTCATTAAATTAAACCTACAGTTCAGAAACTAGTTAAACATAGGTAGAAATTTTCAATATTGATTACAAAATCTGATTTGTGTTTATGTGATTTCTTAGTTTTCTCAAACATATCGCAATAATCTGGTCTCATAAATCCTCCATCATGTACTGTTTTGTTCTTTGAGCTGGTTTTGTTGTCACACCCTAATAAAATAAAAGACATAAATAATATTATCTTTACTTAGCAGCGTTTACCTCATCTACATTTTGTACAGTTTATAATAACGATGCATTTATTAGGCTCAGCCATAAAGCGAGTTGTGTCTTTATAAGGTCACCAGATACAAATGCAAAGTCCCATAAAATCCCAGTAAGCTGTCAATTCTCCAGTTACATACCAGTTAGATTAAATCCTTCATATATTAGCTTCATAAACAGTGTTGAACATTTTCATCAGGACTTTAAATTAATAAATCTAATCAAATTTTGTGGTTTATCTTAACTATTTATTCCCTGGTGATGATGCCTTCAGTGACAAAAGGAAAATTATTTGTTTTAGTGAAATTGATAAAGAAATGAGGTGAAAATACCAAGTGATGTAAGTCACTGGTTAGACAGTGATATGTTTTAAAATAAATCATATACTTTGTCATTTATTGGACCAAAAGAAGGCATCAGAAACGATTTTATTTCCAAACATACACTGCAAAAACACAAAATCTTACCAAGCAATTTTGGTCTGGTTTCTAGTGCAAATATCTTATTACACAAAACCAACTTACAAGTAACTTTTCAGCAAAATATAGATGCTTGTTTTAAGTAAATAAATCCTTAATGTTGATGAAAAAGTACTACTTCTTTTGGCAGACAAATTAACTTATACTGTGGGAAAATGTTATAAGTTACAAGGTTTTTAAAAGAGTCTAAATGCAACCAGAACAGGTCAGTTCCGGTTTCTTTTTGACAAAAGCAGAAGGGATGGGATGGGAAGCGGCAGCAGATGGGCCGTCTCCTCCTCCTCCTCCTCTTCATCCTTTGTGTCTTCCTCCCATACCTGTGCCACGTGTGGAGGTGGACACTCTCACTCCGAAAACCGCCTACCCTCCTGAAAGCTGTGAGGTAGGTCATTCATCATGAAAGGAGCAGCTGACCTCAAATTAAAGTTTGTTTCTTTCGCTCTCTGTGCATAACTCCTCATTCGGCAGTTTGAAAGTCACTGTGACACCGATGGGAGTTTTTCTTTGCAAGGCAATTATCTCTAAGGTCTGTTGCAGATATCTCCGATAATTACAAGGTTTCAGTGAGCCTACTTTTCTTTTCTTTGAAAAAATGACAAAAAAAATAATAATACTTTTAAATTATCTTTAAAATGTCTTCTTCTCTTTCCTGTTTTGTTCTTTTGTGTTTTGCGTCGGCTTCACTTCTTTGACACGCCTTGAGAGGCAGAAACAGCGAGCGTCCTTATTCTGTCACCTTTCCCAACTGGCTTTGACTGGCCCCAACACTTGCTTTAAAGCCTCTGCAGCACAGCCAATAAATCACTGTCTTCTGATACAACAAAATGAAAAGTTAGCTGAAGGAACGCAGCTCAGACAGAGTCTATGTTTGGTCCCTGCATGTGTTGGCCTTCTTCCTTTCAGCCCATGCACATGTCTCACAAAAGAAGAAATATGCTGTTGACTCAAATGGTGTCTTCACGCAACATAGAATCGAGTAATTTAATTTATAGATGCATTGCATTCACACACTATTAATGACCTTTATATAATGTAACTTTGAGAGAAAGGTGGCGCTCCCGTCTCTGGGGAAGCTCTGCTGCTGATGCATTTCTCCTCCTCTGAGAGCCTCCTATTAATCTTTGACCGCTTCTTAGAAACGCAACCCATCTTCACACCATCAGCACTCTACGTCAACTTCATGATATACACAGTGACAAACTGATGGAGTTGTAGAATGACCTTCCATCATTTTGCATTGCAATGTGTCTGTGGATGAATTATGAGACATGTGGTTTTTATGTGTTTTGGCAGATTTGAAGTTTAAGAGGAGAGAAAATGTTGCACAGCTGACAATCAGTTACTGGGATGATAATCCAAATCATGGCGACAAATATAAACAGACAAAACTACTAATGTGGGACAGAGACAGAATAAATTATAATGATGTATCCACATAAAATGTACTAATGTAATAGTAGCACTACTTCAACAAATTTCTACTAGAGTAAAAGTAAAAAGTAGCCATCCAAGAAATAACTCAAGAGAAAAAGTATTTTGTAAAAAGTCTATTCAAGTACTGAATAAAAGACCAAATTATCAATCATTTAACATTTAAAAAATACATAATCAGATCTGTGATACTGTTATTGAAGTATTTATATCATGATATCATTATTTTGGCAATATCTTCCACTACAACTAGTAACTAACTAATGTGTGAATGAAATATTATGTAACACAGTTTTGAATATATGGGGAAAATTAAAGAAATGTACTATGCAACTGGTTACAGTTTTATATTTAGTTATATTTAGTTACTTTAAATCAGATCAGTCATGAGTGGCAAAGTAAGTTCAATTTGATTTCTGAATTACTGTATATTTTTATATCTGGCTTTTGATCAAAAATCAACATTTCAGTTGTTCAAGCAGCTTTATAACATATTTTATACATTTTCTTGCAGTCATAGTTTTCCAGTTTTTAAAGTGCTCATAAAGTCAGCTTGGCAAGATGGCAGAAGAGAAAATATTTAGAGGAATTTGTGGATCTGTTCCCTTCAAAAATCAGTTTCAAAGAGCATAGTATTTTCATGATTATTTGTCTTAGGAAGAACCATCCACACACACACACACACACACACACGTTTTCTCTCTTACAGCAACATCCCGGGTTTGAACCAGAGATGTTACAGCTGCAGAGTAACAAAGTTCAAAACTGACCCACTGTGCAGCTTTGACCCAACCATGAATGAGAATGTCTTATTGTAAAATATTACACTTTGCTTTAGAGGTTTTTCATCAGAAGCCGCATCAAAACACAGCTGTGTTTTCTACTCATCTGATTCGGTTCTAAACAGAGCAAAAAAACAAACATTATAAATAAAATGTTTCTATCCTGTGGTTCTGAATCCGTAAAACGTGTTGCTCTTACTTTTTCCTCACACTGGTTGAGAATGATATTTCTGGTTCAGTTTTCGAACTAACTGCCAGCTGGCCCTGAGAAAATAAATCCATGACTTCAGTTAATTAAAGAAAACCTGGTGGTTAGACGTTTAGACGTTCTCAAACATCTCCTGCTGTTTTCTTTCTCTCTGCATCTGTCTTGCCATTCGATCTAGCAAATTCAGTAAAATTATTTCAGTTAAATATTATAGTGACTTTACACCCACCCTACCTTAAAATGTATTTGTTCATACACTTTAAAAACACACTATCTTACCAACTATTTTTCTTTTTTTTGGTCTAGTTTCTGGTGCAAATGTCTTATTGCACTTAAAATAAGACAAAACTAACCCACAAGTAACATTTCAGCGAGAATACTAGTTTGTTTAAAGTCAGTAAGTTAGAAAACAATCTGTCATTTACACTGGTACTGGATTTCTGATGAAACTTAAAGAAATGTTAGTTAAAATACAGGTTAGGTACACTGTAAAACATTTGAAGGTGGTTTAACTTGAAAATGAAAATCCACCTGCCGCCTTGAAAATGCAAATCACTGTCATATTTTGAGAGCATCACCTTTCTTTTAGTTTGTAGGGTTTTTCTCCTGTTTCTTTTTTAGTTAATGACCCGACTGTCGTCGTTTCTGCTGAATTTTTAATTTTTAATATTGTTGATGTTTCCTCCTAAAATTCTCATCGCCCCGTTCGTCCCAAAGTCCAGCGAGTCCATTTAGTAATCCGTCCATGTCTGTATCACAGAGCTCATGTTTATTCAACGGTCAGAGAGTGAAGCTGAAAGATGTCCGTGTGAAACTCCTGTGTTGTGATGGATCTGTGCAAGTTAAAGAATTGGTTGTCTGACACGGATGATTGAGGGCCTTAAGCAGCCAACGTCTACAAAAGAAAACTGGGGGAGGAAAATGATTGCGTAGGTAGAAATAAAAACTGATTGAATGGAGAAAAAAAACATGGCGTCAGCAAATCAAGCACCCTATGCAAATTTCTGCAAGCATTTTTTATTCATTTCCCCACACATCTTTCATTCCAGTCAGACTTCAAACATCGAGCATGTAAAAAAAAGTCCAGTTGTTAGAGGAGTCAGCTGAAATGGTCACTATAGACTATAAGCCGAGTTTACATCAACATTTTTTATGCTCCTTTTGAATTGTTTCATTAAAAACAGTTGACAAAAACGTCAAAATTTGAAATAACTTCAACTTGGCAGAAAAAAAAAAAAAGTTTTTACATTCACTTGAGGTGGTTTTAGGCTTTTCCAAAAAAGAGGAAGATGGAAACACATTTGTAGAATAAGTTCTGACATAAAGAACTTTCTCATAAACTGGTGCCTTACCAGAGGCACACAACTTGGAGAAATTTCTAATCCCAAAATGGGGAAGAGAAATCTGCATCCATGAAACCAGATAAACCCAGGTTGATTCGCTCCAAACCAGCAGATTTCTTTTTTTTTTTTCTCCGCAAAATTTTAAAAGTCCACTTAAAATTTGCATGACAATCCAATGGAAAGAGCCAGAGACTCATTCAACTGACCAAAGGTGAAGAACAAAAGAGTCAGATCTGGTGAGAGCTGGAAATAATAGGTGACACAGAGATTCACCCTGTTGCAAAACAACAGACTTCTTCAAGTATTTATTGTGCACAGACCGAATCAAAGCACTCAGGGGCGTGACTCTGATCAATTGTTGTTCAGTATATGGATCAAAGAAACTGATTATTTTTGGCACTTGAGGTTAATTTGCAGTATTTCTGCTACTAGTCCAAAACCTAAAACTTGAGATTAATTGGTCACCTCAGATCCAACTGTAGCAAAAATACAAAAGAAGTTTGCACAGTGCCAGTCTCCACTAATGGCTTATTTATTGCACCTTGGTGCAATAAATATAGCTTGCACCAAGGTGCAATAAATAAGCCATTAGAGGATTCCTGTAGTGTACCTTCAGAAAGCGTTTTTTGCTACAGTGTATCTCTGTTGTGGCCCAGTGGCTGATTCAATGTGCCACAGGGTTTTCTAAAGGACCCTTTAGCTCTACGTTCTGTGTTGTGGTGGTGCTTGACTTATGAGACCTGGAGCTAACATTCATGCTGGTCATCTGATTACTTCTAGACTGAACTAAATCCAGGGTGACGATGCTCAAACATTTTTATCAGACGGCCTTTGGAATAAATTTCTCCTGCGTGTTTAGAAGCTTGAATGCAGTTCTTCTGTTGTCTTTCAACGGAAGGCATGATGCGTTTAGAGAGACCATTTTGCATTGAGGCCAAAAAGATATTTTGGTTTCATCTGACCAGAGCAGCTTCCAGTACATGTTTGCTGTGTCTCCTGAACACCGAAAAGGAAACTCCTCCTGCTGCAGTAACGTCAGGGTGTTTGGCCGTGTGTGTTGTTTACAACTGTAACCTAAACATATCAATCATGATGGAGAGGAACGACCCTTACACAAGTTCACAAATAAAAACAATGATTGATGAGCTGGGAAATCTCATTTTATATTCTCATGTCAGAAAAATACAATCATAGCATTTGCTAAGGCTTAAAACACAGCAGTGGCCTAAGATGCTAACATCTTAGCATAGAGCTAAGATGCTAACATCTTAGCATAGGGCTAAGATGTTAGCGTCTTAGCATAGGCAGAGCAGGCGAGTTATGGCGAGATGAGGATGAGAACAAAAACAACACAATTTTTATCACGTATCTTGTGAAGATGAGAAACGATTTCAAAAGTTTTCCTCAACCACAGAGTGTTCATAAGACATGAGACTTTCTCCTTTCAGCTAGTGCTTTTTTGTTGCCACTCTTTCAGGAAGGCCAGATTTGTGACTAACTCTGACCTTAAGCAGCTCCTTCAGAGTAACAACAGTCTGCTTGTCCTCTCTGCTAGATTAACTGTGTAGCTCTGTCCTGAAGTGCTTTGCAGGTGTACCATGCTTAATGGTGGATTTAATAAAGTGCGGTGAGATGTCAAAAAGTTTCTGATATTTTTTATAAACTAATTCTGGACCTGTCTGCTGTGTTCCTTTGTCTTTATAAGGCTGTTTGTCCTCTAATCTTCTCTAACAAACCTCTGAGACCTTCGAACAACAGTAGGATTTACACTAGAATAAAATTACACAGGCAAATTTTGAAAGCCTTTCCTTCCGCTCTACAACTTTGTGTTTTTCAGTCACATAAATCACTTTTAAAAGACATTAAAATGTGTGGATTTAACTTGACAATATGTAAAAAAGATCAAATGTAATTCAGAGCTATCTCCTGTTGTGTCTAATAGTTTAGGGCAAAACTGAAAAACATGTAATATTACACAAGAGCTGGGAGCAAACAGTTTCTATACTGCATTTAATTATTTAATTTTCAGGAATTGTGTTAGTTTCTAAACCCAAAATATCCCGATTTTATTTTAATGAATGTTTAATGTGAACGTGGAGGGAGATCCCATCTGCACTTGAAAAACAATTAGGGAAAAGAGAGCAGGACTGATGCAAATATATTGAGGTCAGCTTGGTTTCATTTCACTCTGGGGAGGTTTCCGCAAAGCAAAAGCAGGATTTTCCTTCGTTATAAAGTCCAAACATAAAAAAAATACAAAAACCCAGAACATCAGGGTGCAGGAGCTCGCACCACTTGGTTAATCTTGCAGCGTGGAAGCTATAAAGTTTGTTTGTGCTTGTGAAGCTGAAAGAGCCGAGTTACACCGCAGGAGAGAGAGAAAGTAAGAGACCAAGAGGGAGCAAGAAGGAAGAGGTGGAGAGTTTGAGGCCTGGGTCAAGTCCTCAAAGTGGAGGACTGTTCTAGTTAAAGATCTTTAAATAGGTTTATTCACAAGAATGCTTTGCTCTCATCTGTCTCTGCTCTTGTTGAGGCACCATGGGAGAAACTGAGAGCCAGGCGTCATGGTAAAATGGGTTGAGTTGGAAACAGAAGGCTGCATCTCCACTGCAAAAACACAAAATCCTACCAAGTATTTTAGCAAACCTGAAGTAAGACAAAGTTAATTTAATTTGTACACACTGTGAAACATTTGTAGGTGGTTTAACTTGAAAATGAAAGTCCACCAGCTGACTTGAAAATGCAATTTAAGTCAACAAGAAAATTGTTTTGCTTTCATCAGAAATGCATCATATAGTCGACAGTTGTGAAAACAAATGACAGATATTACATTTTGTCAAGGGCTAAAACCATCACATCAAATATGCTGGTCAATGTTTCATTTATTATGACTCAAAAGTAACAGTTTGGTTTTTAGCCTTGATTGAATGAATCAGTGTTTCAGCAGTTCTGAGGTTTTCTGGAAGTTTGTTCCAGATTCATGATGCATAAAAGCTGAATACTGATATTTTTCAACCATATTCCTTAATACTGATTTAAAATATACTAGTTCCTCTAGGGGGAATATTTTACTTATAACATGGAGAAAATGTTTGGTTATGAGTGAAAAAATCTCCCTTTGAAACTAGAATTTTTTTCTCTATATCAGACATTAAATCAAAGCTATTTGCTTGCTGAAAATGTACTTTTAAATGAGTTTTGTCTTATTTAAAGATATGTTGTGTTATGCAACGACACAAAATCTTACAGAGTAATTTTGGTCCAGTTTCTAGCGCAAATATCTTAGATCACTTGAAACAAGACAAAACTAACTTACTAAGTAACTTTGCAGCAAGATATCGATGCTTGTTTTAAGTAAATAATTCCTTAATATTGATGAAAAGTTCTATTGGCAGATAAATTCATTTACAACATGGGAAAATGTCTTGTTATAAGTTACCAATGGAAGAAGTACTTGATCAGCAATATTAAGGAATTATGTACTTACAACAAGCTTTTTACTCTATTAGTAAAAAGTTACTTGTAAGATACTAAACTTGAAATAAGACAAAACTAAGATTCCTGAACTAGAAACTAGACCAAAAATACTTGGTAAGGTTTTGTGTTTTTCCAGCGTTGTCATTGCTGACATGTCTGGTTAGGATTGATCAACTTTATTCATCAGTGAATCCTGATAAAGAAGGACAAAATTCATAAAAACAATCACGATGCATGTAGCAGGAAGCAGTGGGATAATGAATCCTCTGTGCCAGGATCCTTGCATGTGTTCAGTGGACTCATTTAACTTCCATCTGAATTCTTCCTGATTTCCCAGTGCAGCTGATTACCTCCAATTCAGCCGACTATCCGGGGAAAGGGATTCATTGTGGAACAATGAGCTGAGACTACGGGTCTTCGGATCGGGGAATGTCAGCTAAATGATCTCCAGTGGACGAAAGCTTAAATGGAAGCTAAATGCGACGCGAAGCACTCCTCTATCTGATGCTCATTACCCGCCTCTCCATTCCCCCAGAGACCTGGCTCAGCTTCACACTGAGCACTTTCCTGCCAGGAGGAGGGTGATTACAACATTTTGCTTGACAAAAAAGCTCCCCTCCCCCTCGCCTCTCTCGCCGTTTCCTGTTTTCTCCCTCATCCTTTTCTTCTCTGACTGGTCAACCCTGTTACTGCTGGTACTGCTCCCTCTCTCCTGCACCTTCTCAGACACTGCGGGCAATTTCCTACGCCGGCTGTTTTGCCTCTTTGTCCTGCCCATGATTACAACACTTAGACACAAGCAGGCCGTGAATGGTATGGGAGAATTTTTATTCTCTCTCAGACAATAGCGAACAAGGGCGAATTATGAATTATGAATCACTTATCAGCGTGTAATTCAGGCGACAACAGCAACAACAACACAAAGGAGACACGGGAATCAGAAGCCGTTTGAAAGTAAATCACGGGAGAGGCCTGAGAGCAGCAAGCAGATGGGGTGATCATTGATGTGCGCACAGGGTACCATCCATCTAGGGAGGAGCGGAGGCCTACGCATTCCTCTGCCAAGGCTCGATGTACTCAAGGCCCAGATGGTCAAAGATGTCCTTTTCAGTCGTCGCTGTCAGGAACTCCTTCTAGAGACAGGACAAGCAAACACTGTGTCACCAGCTTGATCAGAAATGTGCAATAATTACTAAACGGGTTTTTACCGTGCTTTGCAGCAAAGATTTTAATATGTTTCATTGAGACTTTGCATAACTGTTGTGGCCATTTATGTTGACTTTTTGTAAATAGTAAGTTCTATCAATTTAGTTTTTCTTTGGTAGTTAGAATATGCACTATAAAACCAAAAGTATTCGCTCACCTGCCTTCAACCACATATGAGCTTTAGTAACATCCCATTCCTAATCCATAGGGTTCAATATTAAAGTAAGATTAAAGTTTGTTTTTTTTATTCCCAAACAATCACGTTGGAAGCGTGTAGCTATTTCTAACTTTTGTAAATACGGCCGTCTATGAGCCCCAACCAGGTGTGTTACGTTCAGATAAATTAGCTTGACTTGAAGCCATGAATAAACTGGCAAAATGGACTGGTGACCAGTCCAGGGTGACCCAGCCTCTCGCCCGTTGACAGCTGGAGATAGGCCTTCACCTTTGCTGACCCCAGTGGGATAAGAGTGTAAAGAAAATGGACGGATGGAATTTCAGTCACTCTGTTCAACACTCCCGTCCCTCACTTTCCACGTCCATCATGGCGGCTTGCAAAGGGTCAATATGAATAATGACATGATCTGAACATTTAGGCCAGAATCAATCAACCAACAGTTGAACCAACACGCCACACAGAGACAAAAAGAAAAAAAAACACATTTCCAAACATCGTTTTTAACTTCTCCCTTTATTTCCGTAGGAATTTTACCTCGATTTCAAACTGCCAATATCACTTCAGGTCTACTTGAACCCTGGCAGCACAAACACCGAGACATGCCGAGGCTGCGTGGATTTAGAATCCCACTCTCCTCCAACACATAAACACTTTAACCTTGCTCTACGGTAAGTGATTGCTCTCTTCAGCAGATGAGTATTTTCCCTGACAAATCACGGCAGGGCTATTAGGCGCCGGCCGTCTACCAGCACAATGTGAAGGCTTATGTCTCTATAGGAGTGGTGACGAGGCATGACTCACCTTGGGAGTGAAGCAGCCTGAAGAGAGAGCAGGAGAGAAAGCGGCCTGTGATTGTGACACGCACTGCCTTCAAGTGCTAAACTGGACCTGACACCAGAGCTTGTCAGCTCCCACTGCCAGCCAAAGGCAGAGTTAACTGAGGGAAACGTGCAGACGGGGAGGAGAAGGAGAAACCACCACAAGGCATGTCTCCCTCCATAGAGCTTTGTTATTTTTAATGCAAATGACAGGTTGGTCGTGCTGCAGGGAGAGTCGAGCGCTCGGCAGGAAACTCTGCTCATATCAGACCTGTTTAAATCTTTTCCAGATGGGAGTTTGGTTGAAATTGCACCGTTTATATTTGGAAGCTGCATTGCAGTTCTTTCATCAGTACGACGGCGTATCACAGCGACGCTAAGAAAATGTAAAAAATAATCAAATTACAAGAGGAAAGTCATACAATTCTGGCAATAAAACCATTCAATTTATTTTCTGTCATTTTTAACCTTCCCATACAAAAGGTAGAAAAAGGTATACTAAGTTATAAAGTTATGATATTCCACAAAAAAAGTCATTTGAAATTAAAATGGTAATATTAAGGGTATTACAATATGCAGTATATTTCTTATACTTACCTTACAAGAAATATGGTAAGTCATATTATGAGCATAAAGATAAAATAATACAATAATAAAGTTGAAGTATTATTTTAATATTACTTTATTCTTGTAATGTCATGACTTTGTTTTCAAAATATTATAACTTTGTTCTCATGTTATGACTTAATTCTCATAATATGTTGACTATATTCTTGTACAACTTTATTCTCGTAATAGTATAAGAATAAAGTCATAATATTTTGAGAATTACGGTAATACTACAACGTTATTCCTGTATTTGAAATTATTCTCATATGACTTTATTCTCGTCATACCAATACTTCATTCTTGTAATTTTATGACTTTATTCTCATAACTTTAATTTAGTTTTTTTTGTTAGTGTGAGCCTAATACTCCACTTTACATCATTGCAACAGAAAATATAAATATGTAATTAACCTGACACTGCATAAAGCCCTAAGACAAGCGTGAATAAATATTTTTATTTTAGTTGTCTAATCAAAAAACAAATTTTTTTTCAAGAAAAATGAAGATGTGAAGTGGAAACCTTTAATTTAATCAGCCATTCAGTCAGAGGACTGTGGTTTTACAACCAATCACATCTTCCACCAAACCTCATGTCTACATTTTCTTAGCATTTTGCCAAGAAACATGTATGTAGAGTCAGAGAAAAACCTGACAATGCTGTACAGGTCAAGGTGTGGCACATTGTATGTTTTTGGTTTCACTTTTATTCGGTTTTCTGACCTTACACTGGGCTGTGTTCGTGTATATTTCAACGTGTGGTTATAAAAAGCAGAGGACCTTATTACAAATATTTCTCAGACTGTCCAGGTTCACCCTGCAAGCATGATGGTGAAATCTATTTAAAAAAGAAAAGAAATTAGTGTATTTTCTGCACAACTGAGCCTCCGCTTGTTAAATTAATAAATTAGTGAGTCATTCACTCAGACAGGCTCAGTGAAGATGACTAACCGAAGTTCAAACTATTCAATCAGAAAAGCAAAAGAAGGGAAATTAAGTGACTTTGTGAGGTGATGATGATGCGCTAGTCTACGATTCTCACACAAAACCGTTAATTTTTCATGTCAGAGGCCAGAAGAGAATTGTCAAACTCATTTGAGATGATAAAAAACAAACAGAAATTCAAATGTTACAACCAAGGTAGGGGGCATGTCAGTGAATGCAATCTAGGTTGAACCCTGTAGTAGCTGGGCTACAGCAGCAGAAGACCAAACCGGGTCTATTTCCTGCCAGACAAGAACAGAAAACTCAAGCTAAAATTCAGACTTGCCACATATGGCCAATAGCTGTTTGGAAACAAACTGCTTGAAGGCAAGATGTATATGCTTTGTGACATCATCACAAAGTAATTGCCAGAATAAATTATGTTGGATTGATATCCATTTTCTTAACTGGAGAAGATGGTAGAAAAAATCAAAAGCTAAAATTATGATAGTTAGTTTCAAATGACATCATAAAAATAAAAAATTAGATGACATAACATAGGGTGTCAAAAACCTAAAAGGTGTAATGATAAATTCATTTAATTTAAATTTTTGCCTCAAAAAACAATCTGATTGGACGCTGGAAAAGATTATTGTGTAGAAGTTGTGCTAAAAAGAGCTAGCCTAAAATAGCATCTCAATGCTAAACATGTAGCAACAGCACAGACGTCCCCAATGCTAACATCAGCGTTTACTTTTCTAAAAAAGCATTTTTTTCAAAGATGTTCCATGAATTATCAGGGATTCCTGAAACCTGAACGGGTATAACAGCACTTTGCACCAACCTGATGGTTGACTAACCTAAATAGTAAATTAAAAACAGTAAGTATGTTTGTTGTTGGGCTCATATGTCTATTTAATCAATAATTTAGCAACAATGTTTTTTGAATTGAACAGGTGTCTTATTTTTGATTGAAATATGATTGTTATTAATTAATCACAGAGCCTGCAATGAACTCAAATAAAAATTTAAATCAAGTCCTACCACCAGTTTTAGCATTTGTTCTTGCAAACAGCAGCTCTAGATTCCCATTTTCCAGATGAAAGCTGCCCTTTCCCTCACAGGAACAGCGTGCCGCCGGTTTTTGGTTCGGCTAAAACCATCCTGAGGTCCATTAACCTCCTCACCGCTGCCCGTGTTTTCTTTATTGCTCTCATAACTTTGAGCCTTTTTCTGGCTCCTAGAACTGAACGCAGCAGCAAATGCACACATTGCCACAGTTTACTGCATCAAACAAACACGTGATTAAAAGTAGTGGAAGAAGAATAAAAGAAAACAGGAACAAATAAGAGTATAAGACAAGGTCAATGTGTATTGGGGAGAAAACATCACGTGCTGAGGCTCGTTGTACAAAAGGGAATTGGGGAGAAAAAGGAGAAAAACAGGAGCACAGGCGAGATTCTAACATCACCAGTTTAGCCATTGTCCTCGGTTCACTGTGCTGTCCCAGACCCTCAATTCCCACAACCCTCACATGCCCTCAGGTAGATGCTGCTTTATTTACTTACCACAACACAGCACAGGCTCCATGGGAGATGAATCCACAAACCTTCTGTACCTCTAAATTCTCCCCCTTGGGCACAAACAGGAAGCCAGCCCTTAAAACGGCAAAAGGCTGCTTTTATTTCAGAGCTTTATGGAGTATCAGAAGGAGCCGAGAGTTGAGGAACAGAGAGGCAGTTAATTAGGAAGAGGGGTTATCTGTCTAAGACACTCATGTTGTCTGCGACTGGCAAACCATCAGCACCACATGCCAGAGAGGCTGCAGCGTGTGTTCCTGTGAGCCTGTGTCCTTGAATTAATAAGGCACTAATCAGCTACACGTTTCTTCGTCCACCGCATAATGACATCCCTCATGGACGCGAACACATATCAGCTCCCGCAAAACATCTGCTGCGCCTCTGCTGCCCGTCATCCTCTCCCTGCCACCCGGCGTATCGCTTGATGGAAGGAGCTGATGGACATGGCTGGCTGCCCACCTCTGGGCCGACTCAACTGACACATGAAGCCGGGAGAAGGAGACAGAGTGATGGAGAGGAAAACTAGGATCGCTGCTCAACGCTAACCCTGCCAGGAGGCAAATGGGGAGGCATGTAGGACACAGAGAGTAAAAAAAGTGAGTTTCTACACAGAACAAGATGAAAAGACTTAGAAATAAAACTTAAACTTAGATGAAGACTGTTGACTAGATTGCTACACCTGATAGTCCAGTAGACTTGGTTCGACTAGGGACCAAAATTGCAGCATTTGCTGCATTTTCACCTGCTGCAGTTCTCTTTCACACTGCATTGTATCAAACAATCTAAAACCTGTTTACCTGGTGCTGCACCAAGAACTACTGACAGAAATGACATGAAAACCTCTGAAGAAAAAGGATTTTATGTCAAAAATAGCAGCAGATTTTAACGGTTGTAGGATTTCTCTTTTGGCTTTGGTAAAAGACCACGAGCCATTTCTAGCCATTATCTAGGTTTTATTTACTGAAATCAATAGAATGTTGCCGTTGGACAATTGTTTGAGTTTACCAGATAATTCAGAGGTGTTGTGAGTTTCACAAGCCAGCCGGGCGCTGACGACGGTCGCTATGAGCACTGTTTTCGTCTCAACCGAGTTTGATGACCTGCTATCCCACATCGGTGCCTGCATCTCCTGGCAGGACATCAACTACAGGCCACTACGTCACATAGTGGAGTCTCTGATTGGTTGACACTCCTTGTAGAGCTGCAAAAGTTTTATAACTCAGATTTTATAACTCCAGCATCAAATGTACGCTTCAATCACGCAGCACTAGATATGCCATGCTCTCGATGCACATCCACATAGACCTTGAATGTAAACCAAACGCATCACGTTTGGTGTGAACGCAGCATTAGGTTTGTAAGCGGATCAGAGTTCGTGTTCTTGGTCCGGATCAGAGTTGTGCACGACTTCCCAAAGGAACAAAACTTTCTAAGCAAAACAAACTAATTTCCTGTGACTAACTTGTATGGCTTTATTAACCATTGAATTAATGGTCTAAATGAGATTCCTTATAGATGAAAAGAAATCTTGCCATTTATTTGCAAAGGTCCCAGAGAGTTTGGGGGAAAGCAGAAAAACTCGGAATCAAAGCTATTGAAGGTCTTTTATAAAATTTCCACAGCTAACAACAATTTGTGGAGTCATGTCATGTGCTGTGTTAGTCCAGAGTATTAAATCTAAAGTAAGCGCAGTAATCAACCAGGAATGTAAAGCAGTTCACGCTTTCCTCTGCTGAAGAGCTCTATGAGGGCGTTTGTCATTTTCATACACACGCCTTCAAGCATTCTTGTAGGAATTTACCAGGTGTTCAGTTCTTGTGCTTTTTGTTTTGTCTAGTGTGGTCTACTTCAGCATGAATGCTTCAGGCATGAACCTGCTGTGCATACAGAGAAGCTACTCCATCTTGCTTGCCTGTAGTTAGTGATTATTTGAGCTATTACATATTTTGTATCATCTGAAACAATTCTCTACATTAAAGTCACCCTCTGATCCCAATGGTGCCCAACGCTTCGATTATTGGTTTGGATTTAAGATGAGTTTCACTATTTGTTGCTCTGAAATTAGACAGACAATGGCCAGAAGGGCTTTAATGTGCGTTAAATAAGGCAGTGAGAAATTTCAGTGAAGCAGCTCTAGCTGGGTGTGCAAGTCCAGATTGCTAGCGTCCCAATCTGGGCGGTCTATTTAAGCTGCAAAGATTTTCACTTCATGTCAGCGCTGAGTTTGCTGCCTGCTTGCTTTATTTCAGCTCGTTCACCAGCATCCAGCTGAGGGAGTGACAACACTGTCATCACTCGCTGGCATGTTAAGGATGAGATACTTTCACATCTTCATGGAAAAATGAGGAATGTGGGAATATCAAGGCCTAAATGAACAAAGTCAAAATGTAGTCATTTTTTTTAGATGTGCAAGTCAGCAGAAATTAACATACTTTTCAGAACCCTGACATTTCTTTAAAATATCCTTTATTTTTGTTGATCTGAGGGAATATACCTAAAATAACATACTGTTATTTTATGTTAACATACTGTTATTTTAGGTAAGTTGTGCCAATAGCAAACAATCAGTCTTATTATGAATTAGTAATCAGAAGATGCAAGTATTTAAGAATAAAGAGAATCAGACTGAATTTATGTTTGTTGTGCAACATCCACTAAAAAAAATTATTATGCAAACTCTGAATGGTCATAAAATTTTATAAATACTATACAATGAAGTATTAAAGAACAATAAACAATAGACAAACAATCAGGTTCATTATTCTTTCTGTGGTTTCACCGACATGTTTGCTTGACAGGTAACATAGCCACTGATTGGTTCTTTGTGGGCACCTGTCAGTATGACGGTTCACTGACGAGAATGAATAATAGTGTGAGAGGAAATGCATGAAGTGCATAGTAGAAGAGAGAAAAAATGATTTTACTACCTGGTTTACACTAAATTTCTCATTATCTTTAGGCCATAACCATCAAAATGATAAACGGTTTTCATAATTTTCTCATTTTTGGAGCTGAACTTAAAACGTGAAAGCTGTATGTTAGTGTTTCTTGACATCATTCATCTCCTGACTAAATAAGAAAAATTCAAACTGTTTTCTGTCCATAATTCTAAATTTTGACAGATTACGGCATCTTCAGTGACATGTCAACGTTTTCATTCTGCTGCAAAGACGTTACATAAGACCAGAAAACTAGTGTTGGGCAACTCTGAAATACAAAATAAAAAGGAAGTCAGCTAAGGGAGCTGAGCTAAAGGTCAGGCAAATAAATATGCAAACACGACTCAAATCTATGCAAATGCTCTCTTGGAAGTTCTCTAGCAAGAAAATTTATCTGCACTCAGACTTCATCCTGTGTGGTCATCTCTTTTCCGGCTTTGACTTTGCTTGTCCACAGCAGAAATCATTAAGAGCCAGATATTAAGAAGTCGAAGACGTGCTGTGCATAAAATTTTTATAACCCAAACGTTTTAGCTTGTCTTTTTATAGATCTGTTGGTTCAAGAGGCTGTATTTCATATGAGAGTTTAGTACCTTTTATTAAGAAAGCTTGGTTAATTCCTCAGTCAACAAATGTACCACTTCTTTTATTTTAGGTTTCTCTGTCTCTTTTTGACTGTTAGAAATAGACTACTGTCAGGAGATTAGAAAAAAATTTTTAATTTTGACTGACTAAATCTGGTTTTATTGCAGTGTGCAGGAAAGGGCTGACGGGGGCAGAAAAAGCAGGAGGTGAATTATGCCCCAGTGTGTTTCCCCCGTAACAATAAGCGGCACGCCCCCGTCTCTACGCGGCGGCGGCGGCGTCCTGCTAGCCCTCAGCTCACAGGACAGCCTGAGAAACCAACGAGGGGACAGACACCTCACTAATCACACCAGCAATTAGTGCAAGCATCATAAAGCACTGCTGTCTATAAAAGAGCTATCGGGTTTAGTGTTATCGTCATTACTTATTCTTCTCTGGCTTGCTAATCAGCTGGTGCACGGGGCAGAGAGGCAGACAGGTAGAAAATAATGATTTTTCTAATCAGAAACAATGGGATCTTCACTTGACATCTGCGGTGTTATGGTGCTCTGCTCCCATGGAGGAGTAAACATTTGCAAATCAAAGTTATTTAGCTGATTAGGCTGCCCAAAGGCAATGAACAGGCGCGTAAAGCGCCGGGGAGAGGTGCAATAAAAGCTTAATGTTTCTTCGCTGCCTTCCTAATGTCACCAAAGCATTAGTTTGAAACTTCAAAGTTCATACTTCCATTTGCGTACATCCTCATTGATAAAAGGAACTTGAAGTAAGCGATGACAATGCATTGCACATCGTTGCAACATTTCGCTCCTTGGTAAAACTTTCATCCTCACAGTGAAGGCGAAGACATGTTTGACACATTAAAGGTCTTTATTCCTCTAACAGAATAGTTATGTTTAAGGTGAAAATTAAATTCACTTTTGAGGTTATATGTAGGGATGAATTACACAAAGTTTTGCTCAATCTTCACTCACTTTAATTTCAACCCATAACACAGAGATTTGGCTGAGCTTAGACATTGTTATCTGCAGACAGTCCACTGGAACGTCTCACAATCTTTGGATGCATTAAAATCTTGAAAAGAAAACAGAAATTTTAACCACTTCTAACAGAACATCCTTCATTCCTGCTGCACAACAATGCATTCAACCAAATATTGATTTCTGAACTCTTCCCGAGTTAAAATATTAGTACTGATGTTTCTAAATGAATATGAATTTGTTTTCTTTGCATTTCTTCGACGTCTGAAAGCATTGCGTCTTTTTTGTTATTTTGACCATTTCTCATTTTCTGCAAATAAATACTAAATTTTTGCTTGGAATTTCGAAGACATGTCAGTAGTTCATAGAATAAAAGAGCAATGTTCATTTTACTCAAAAATATAACTATAAAAAGTAAAATCAGAGAAAATTATCATTTTAAGTGTTCTCAATTTTTCCCAGAGCTGTATATCAAGTATGATTTAAAATATTTCTCACTTCCAAATTTAAATTCTTGGAAGGCGGAGCTAAGTCCACCCAGTCGTTTTGCATGACTGAATGGTTGCCATGGAGATTTAAGGATTTCTCAAACATGCATGAAAGAATCAAGGCAACACCATTAAAACATGTAAAACTCACAAAAATACATTTTAAATAATACTGCCCCTTTAAAGTATATATCTACTCATCTGCATAATGAACTAAACTGAACGGCACTGTATTATAATTAGGATTGAACTGGAATATATTCAATGAAATATGAATCTAACTGCACACATTTAATTGATTATATACCTGCACACTTGTCTCTGTGTTGAAAGTTCGCTTGTGATGACATTTGTTGTTTTCTGCTAGACTTTTTCCATTAAAACGGACATTATTGTCTGCAGCGTGGCGCTAACTCAGACTGGCAGCGCCTGTTGCCGTCTCTTCACTTCCTCTCAAACGGACCCCTCCAAAACAGTCTTCTAATGATAACAATAAATTAACTTTCTCTGCTCCACTGAAGCTTATAAATAATGAATCGGCTTGTTGAAGAGGGGCTAACTTTGCACAACCAATTAGCTTTCTGTTTCAGACAGAGCGAGTGGATCCTGCATCGTCAGCGTTCTTCTCATTCTGCCTAATTAAAGAAACCCACTGGCAAATCTTAGCTTTGTTTGTGAATTATCTTCTCACCTTTTTGTTGATCTGAGCACTGACATTTTGATTTACTTGAAATAATTCATGTACTTGGAATAAGTTTTCAACTATATTTGCATGTTTTCTTTGAGATGTTTGTAGCAACGTTTTGGCAGCAATGGGAGCCTCAAGTCTTCCAGGGAATGATCCAGTGAACTTCTGCAAAATAACTTTTCTTTTTGATGTTTTTCTCATTCTGGGTTAAAATGCTCAAGTTCAAAAAGGTTGAATGTCTCTCCTGGGTTCAGCTCCACCAAGCTCAAACCGGGACGCTTAAGGATTGTGTTTGATCTAATTTATGCGTTTTCTTTGGAGCATTTTTCTAATGTCTCACTCTGATCTAGAAAAAGACATCCATCACAACAAAAGCCATCAGAAAGACATTTTAAAGACATATAAACAGGTTTATATGTTATAAACATATCATATATCTTTATAAGTATGGAGTGAAAGAAAAAAATGGTTACAACAGGTCAAGAGGAAACTGTGGATAAAATGTCATCAGCTTGGCAGTACTGTAGATACTTAAAACAAAAAAATTATCAATAATTATCGATATTGACCGATATATTCAGTATATTGTCCAGCTTTAAAGCAGCTGAAATAAGATGGGCTTAGCTTTGAATACAAGATTAGGAGCTCAGTCATCACTGGGAAGTAAAGTACAGCCGCTTCTAGTCTTACAAATTCACATCAAATAATTTTAAATCAAGTAAAAACACTTTAATGTGCAAAACGATGCAGTGTATTTGGTCAAATATTTTGGAAACTGACCAAGACGTTTGCAGTAAGAACATATAAACGAGTTGTCTTCTCATTTCTCTGTCCATTTGCACTGATGTTGCACAGCAACAGGTCATTATCAGCCTGCTGCATTTCTCTGATGGTTGTAAACAAGGACTTTGATTCATCTTCCCAGTAAAACTAACATCACTCACTCAAAATGTGTTTTGATCTCCCATAAATCACCTTGTCAGATTTCTTGTTAACAGCTACTGCTTAATTTCATGACTAATTTAGGCAGCGGCTAATTGTGTTACGTTTGTAGTCTTCCCCTGCCTCGTTAGGAATCTTTAAGGAGTCTGTTATTACCTGTATGTTGGAATAAAGTTTGAGGAGCCAGAGGGGCAAACCTCATTTTTATGTCCTCCTAAATTAAAACAAGACAGGATAAGAGCTGCTCCTGAAATACTGATGTTGAGCAAACAACATCGATCTGTGAAGACACATTTAAATAAAACTCTGAGTACATTTAAGGGAAAACCATCCATATTTATGCATATTTAAGTGACCTAAAAGCAGAGCTGGAAGCTTTGTGTTATGACAAACCAGCACTGTTTGCATCACAAAGATTTCTCACTAATAATTTGGTGCAAGAAAAGATACACAACCACCACCCCCAATGAGAAACCAAAGACAGTGTTTCTTTTGTTATCCTGATATAACTACCAGATATTAGAGAAATATTACTACGTGACTACGTGTAATATTTTATAATCTGATGCTTTTTTTTATGTTGCATTTGACATGTCTGGAAATTGCATCATATCCGAGTTTGGCAAGGTGGAAGACACTGGGATTTGTTAATTGCTCCAATGCGCCATGTCTCCACATTAGACATTTAAAGGTTCATGCTGTTAAAGTCACTATGTGTAACGTTGGTTTAAAGAGGCAAAAATTAACTGATGTCCTCAGAAACAGTTCAAATAGACCCGTTTGACTATATCTTGTATGCACAGCAGGCATGGTGGAAACTAAACGCTTAAAAAACACCAACTTCAGCAGACATTCAATTTGACTTCACTCATATAAATAAACAAATAAAGGATGCATCATTCTACTCTCTTACATTTTGCAGCATCAGTTACTGATTTAGAAACACTGTTCTGACTCAATAAGGTGCCTCTGATGGTAAGAACCAAGTCTTTTCTGTGTACTGGAATAATTCTGAAACATTTAATATTCTAACTTTGTGTTCACTTAGTGATATCTCCTTTATTGGTGACTGAAGAGCTGCGACCAGGTGCAAATCTGCTGGACTTGTTGGACATGTTGGTGTCAGCAGAGTGAATCTACTGCACAGACAAACATAAGGTGCTCAAAGCAATTCCCCTAAAGTCTTTACAGCTTTACAATGTGTATTTGTTTGCTTTTCCTTATGACTGAAAAATCAACAGCCGTAACAAGACAAGGTAAACAGTATTCCCATTCTCACCTTCATTTTTCACTGTTAAATTGTACAGAAATGCATTTAGTTTGAAACTTGTAGATAAATCACAGTTCACACAAAGGAAGGTTTCTAAGTGATGCATGAGTGATGCATGAGTCTGAATCACTAAACTGTCGTTGTGAATGGACTGCATCTGAAAAGAATAAAGGGGAAAAGGTTCTTATTTGGTCTGACTCGTGTCAAAGCCCACGCAGCCTGATTAATGTATTCCTGTTTAGCACAGACTGCATTGGTCACTGAGGCCAGGAGGTGACGAGCCACATCCTGTGCGGCTGCATCATCATAGAAGCGGTGCCCGGCGTGAAGGAGAGCATCACATCGCCGCTTCGCTTTTCGCTCTCATGTTGGTGCAGACGGACTCTAATCAACAAGCCGCACTCAGAATAGATTCTGCTCGACCTTTTATGAATCGGGTGCAGACTGAATCACTGCCTCATGACATCAGCAGATAAAAGCTGTGCTGCTTCCTTAAGTGCTTTCATGTACATTTATATAAATATATTATGGGATGGCATTGAGGGAATCGTGTATTTATATTGTCTGGAGTTTGAGTGTATGGAACAAACTTGGAATATATCAGATGAAAGTGAATGAATGAATTTATTGTTAATATAATAATTTATAATGAGATTAAAGCCAAAAAGACCAGTGCACTCAGTGTGAGAAATACAATAAAAACATAAATATGGTGATATTTACAGTGTGGTGCAATTGATAGAATACAAAAATATTTTTACAAAAACTAAATTTTGTAAAAACATTTACAAAATATTTTTGGAAATATTTTTTTTTTTACAAAAATATTTTTTGCTAAAACAAAACAAAAAAATAAATAAAAATAAACTTTTAATTTTAATTGAAAGTTTGTTTATTTTTATTTTATCAATTTTGTCATTGAATTTTGTCACAACAAATTTTGCTAGATGATAAATTACTCCGATAATTGCTCTGGGATGCAATTGATAGAATACAAAAATATAAAAAATATATATTTTTTGTAAATATTCACTAAAATATTTACAAAATATTTTATACAGAAAATATTTCCATTGTTGATCAATTGAAAGTATTTTTGTAAACTTTTGATAAAACGTAAAATTTGATAGAAACAACATTGAAAGTTTATTTATTTTCATTTCAATAAATTGTGCCAATAATTATTGTGATAAATGATATCGTTTTGAAACCACCTTCAAGCAATATATTGATAATGGCATAATAATGTCAATTTACTGTCTCAAATAAAAAAAACTTTAATTTTGTAAAGACTTCATAGTGGAATTGGAAGATTTGCGACACAATAATACATAAAAATAAATAAAAACAAACAAGCAAAACCATAACTAAAATGGATTATGAAGTCTTAATAAAATTCCCCTTAAAAAATATTAATCATCAGAATGGAAATGATGGAGCTCGTTTTAATTTGTCATGCAATTAATTGATTCATTCCTTGTCTGTCGGTGATGATATTCTGCGGTTTAGTTCAGGCAGTTCTACGGTGAACATTTCTCTTCACTTTTCCAGGCTCCTCAGTGAATCTGTCCATTTTCAGAAGCAAGTCAGAGCCGAGACTACAGAGCCAACCTGAAGCAACCTAATGACTGTTCAGTTGAGTGTTGCTGTAAATAAATCATGGGGTAAACTGAAATAGGAGTTCTGGACTGAGGGCTTCTCAGAGCTGCAGCAGCAGCAGCGTCAATTAATGTTACAAGACAGGCAGACACAACGAACCACCAGGCCTTCCTAAAAATCCTCTGCCATTTGGTTTCATCAATAATGGAAGTGGACGCGTCTGCCGAACAAACCGATTCACGTCCTTGTCCAGGAACATTCCCAACCCTCAACCCGGAATCTCACCTCTTCCCTCTCCGTTCTCTTCTTCCATGAGTTCACAGACTCAAACAGTTTCTCGTCTTCACGCATTAAGCCCAGAGGAAAAAAAAGAAAAAACAGACTGCAGGTTGCAGGATTTAGAGGATAATAGCTTGCTATTGAATTTCATTCTTTAGTAATGCAAAACAGAAGCTCAATGGGATCTATAAATACTTCCCATCCTTTATTTTCACCCATTAGGCTGTGGAACAGGCAGCGTGTGGGTGGATGGGAGGCTGGAGGAGGAGAGGATGAGCCGGGGATGGTGACAGGGGAAAAAGAGATGGGAGAGTTTAAGGGAAAAGATAATGTTCTTTTACATTACTCAAATTTCCCCTCTGCTACATGTGTTCATCATTCTTCCTCAGCTTGTAATTCAGCTTAATTTTTGGTCTATTTTTCAACAGCTCCAAACGCGCCGTGCTGCCAGCACTCCTTCCCTTCACTGCGCAGCAGGAAGCAATGTGATTTATCACTGAGGTTACTTGTCCTGCTGTGAAAACTGAATAGCTGACCATTCTGATTTATTTAGCAGTCGGTCTTAGAGACTGACTGACTTTCACAGAGCAAACCACAGACCTGTCAGGACAGTTTGAGATCATTATTGTATCATAAGCCTAAAAAAATACCACAGTTTTACATGACAAATACACTGATTGCATGTATTTAAAACAATAATATATAATGGTTTTTACAATTCTAAATTGTATTACCTACTCCATATTCAAAGGTCCAAAATCATTTAATCAAATTTTGTTACAACTTTCAAGCAAAATAAATTCCTCTGAATAGTTACAACAGTTTGTGGTGCTAAGCTGCTCTACCTTTAGTTGTAAAGTGATCATTTTTTGAACATTTTTACACACACCAATTTGCAGAAAAAAAGAAAAGAATCACGCAATTACAAGCATACAGCAGCTACATGAATTCTTTATAATATTTGCTAGAAACTTTTAGTAAATGTCTCATTTTCCTTCATTATTTAAAAGCTGCACAGTGGTGGTGATCTGTATTTTCAGATCAAATGATAGTCTAGTGGATTCCTATATGGAGTTAGCATGTTAACTAATAAAGTCAATATTTTCGCTGTTATTTGTTTGTTCAGTTGTTGTTTTCTTTGTCCCTCGTACCCATATTATTAATATTTCTTTCTGTTTTCTTGTAAATGGTGTGGTGTGTAAATCAGCTGCCAGAACTAGATATAGGTTGCTCTAGCTTGAATTCAGTAAACTAATAACACTTCATCTAAAACACGTTAAAAATTATAGTTATAGTGTTGATGGAACACATTTAAAGCAAACATTATAAACTGAAAGTGATTTAAAAGGCTATCTGACTCAACACATACAGCATCCTACTGTTTACTGAACATTAGTTCCTCTCCTCCATGTTTTCATATGACTTGTTGATAATTTAACTCAATTTTTTTGTGTGTTTCCAATTAATCCTGTGTGGCAGAACCCTGCAGAGACAGAAGTTTTCCTTTTATTCATAAATTAATAACATTGACATTAGAGCAACAAACTGCAGTTTTGTTCTGGATCTGAGCTGTGTCCTGTTCTTTAGATTCTGAGACATTGACTCCTAAAAAAAAATCAATTACTTGTGACAGAATGTAACATCTTTTTGCCATTTTACCCTATACTAAGTGTAAAAGGACTAGCATTGATATTAACTGGTTGAATTGTTGGACTATCTGTTCGGTTGGGCCTGGTACGCCTTGAAGCAAAAGAATCGTTTCCTATCAATTTAGAGAAATTAGTAAATCAGAAGAAAAGAAAGCTTGGGATTGAAAAATCAACATTCTTAAATCCAATCTCCATTCTGAGCCAATGCTAATTCTTCCTAAGTCTTTCCTGTAGTCTATTTCCTTTGTTTCTTCACTATATGTCCGTATTAAATGCTGTTGCCCCGAGCTGCCTCCCCTTTCATGCTTCACATGGAAACTATTCAGAAATACTCCCGTCCTGTTAGCATATAAATTGCAGCTCATGTTTATTTGATTTTTTTTTCAGTATTTGCTCTGTTCTCTTTGATGTTACAGGGTTGCCTTGTTTGACACAAAATGTGATGTTGGAAAAGAAAACTGTTGGTGAAAACAAACCAACCAACGTTTGTCCTGGACTTTATCTTATTTAAACAACAGTAAAATGCTCTTCATTCATTTGCTTCACCATTTGTTTTCATCTATTTTGATAGCGAAGGATATCTGATTATATCTGGTAATTAAGATTGCATTCTGCTTTGATTTTTGCAGTATTATTTGCAGAAAGATGCCTTTTTCCACATGAATAGTATTGGTAAGTGATAGCTTTATGGCTTTGCTCCAGACTGTAATATCTCAACGATTATTTTATGTTTGAAACCAAATTCAGACATTCAGAGTCCTGAGGCGACGAATCCTGGTTTCTCCTCCACCTCACCTTTTGAATTTGAGTAAATCATCTGAGCAGAATGGATTGTCTAGAAATTGGATACATTCTGCTTATCCAGTCGAGATAATTTCTCTGAGAACCTCTGACATTTCCAGCTGAGACACTTTTGGGGTTACAATATGTGATTTGACTCAAATTCCCCAGCTCTTCAACAGCTACTTGGTAAACACATCTAATGAAGAGCTAAGTGTAATTCTAGTGATACAGAAAGTGATGGCAGGACTATCCAAAGCATTTTAATGTGTTGGAAAATAACACTCAGAATCTGTGAGAATCTCCAGATCTACTGAACTACGGTGATAAATACAGGCGCAGTCAGTTCATTTCAGTAAATCTTCCCATCTAAAGAATCAATTTACCTCAAGTTTTATGTAGTAAACACATTAATGCATTAAAAGTAATGAAATATTCAATTATAGCTGAGAAACAGGGTCAATCATCCAACAAAATGACAGATTTTTTACGTCTTCCTGTAATTTTACTAATAGCAAAAAATTAAAGATGGCCGTCAAGGAAAATTTATTTTTGCACTAAATTTACCAATATTTATCACAAATACTTTTACTGTCAAATTATACCTAATTGTACATATAGAAATCATATTTATTGACAATGTTTTGATTTCTCAACAACCATGGTTGTCATGGAAAATTAATTTTTTTGCACTGAACTAGATGAAGGTGATGGATGTCAAATGATCTGACTTTATATTTAGAACCTCAGAAATCAGTTACATTTTCTTGATCTTGTGTTTTCTTTTTTCAAAATGGCCGCCATGGTTGTCATGGAGAATAATATGGTTGCACTAAAATCGACAGTAGTTATTTTTGCAAGTGTTAGGCACAGCAAACAAAAAGGGAAGTTCACTAACTACTAATTTGGTAAATAAGAATCTTAGCTTTGCTAATGCTAAACCGCTAAACACATAAAACATTAGCAGGAGCTAACGCTAACCTTTAAGACGACTGTCTCACTCTGCGTCTCACATCTTCATCACCTTCCAGTTGACAACTGAAGGTTTTGATTTTGCTTCATATTCCTACTTGTAACGTTTTGTATGAATAAGATGACCAAAGTTGAAAACACGTAATATGACAAAGTTTATCCAAGTCATGGAAGTGGGTAACATTTTATGACAATAATTGGCTCCAAAACAGCGGCCATCTTGAAAACTTGCTGTCATATCGACACGTGAAAGATTTTTAAAGTAATATGTTGCATCGCACTAACAAAAAAGTCCATTGATGAAGATAATCAAGACCTTATGCTTAATCTGGGCACGTAAATTAATCTGGAGATACTTTAGTTAACCACAGTAAGTGGAGGAGAGTGTTTTCATCTTGAAAGATACAGTTTGGTCCCTAACAGTGAAGAAATGTG
Source organism: Brachyrhaphis roseni (assembly GCA_903066815.1). Taxonomy (NCBI): domain Eukaryota; kingdom Metazoa; phylum Chordata; class Actinopteri; order Cyprinodontiformes; family Poeciliidae; genus Brachyrhaphis; species Brachyrhaphis roseni. Next base: position 23,527 of record CAEFZY010028968.1, on the reverse strand, counting down.
TTGCCACTGGTTGCAGAATCTCTTCTTGATATCTCTGAGGATTGGGATTGCCTCCAGTGGTGATTAGCCTTATTTTCCAGAAAAGGAGATGATGCCCCACCACGCAGCCACCACATGTTTTTTGGCTTTGGCAGAGATGATTTGGCAAGAACTTCATGGACGCAATCCAGAAATGAATTTTCCATTCAAACGTGGCACCATTTAAAGGGAATTAAGCTTTTTTTCAACAGTGTAGGATTTATTGCCAAGAAGCGTCGTCACAACAACAAAGAAATTGACCAAAATTCAAGGAATATTCCCATTTTCCTAATCCTAAGTGTAGATACAGTCTCAAATCTGCTTTAAAGATAAAACTGTCGATGTTAGTAAAACAGAATGGAACCAGCAAAGTAAGGGCATTTTTAACTGGCTCCACATGACCAGGCTTACTCCATCTCAGTCCTCCATTATTACAGCAGCCCTCCCATTTCACACTCCCCAATCCTCCTCATTAAAGTCTCTTAATTGTTTCTCTGACCTCTAAGAGAAACGACCCAGTCACATGGCAAGTCTACCTTAAAATTAACGTTTCGTATTTGCACTGTCCGCCTGTCATGGGAACATCGTTTCCTGGCAGCTGCAGCTGACTGTCATCTTGTTTTAAGGCAGAATGAAATTAATTCAACAGCTCATCTGGACGATGAAACAGACCTTTTAGATATTTCTAGGAGAAAATGTAAACTGACAAGACATTTCAGAGTATATTTGGAGTGCAAGATAAACACTTTTTAACATTACAGATCATAAACTTGCCTCTATTTTATCCATTCTGAGTCCACTTTGATTTACCTTTCTGCAAGGCTGCTAGTCTTTCATAACCAACTCAGCGACATACCGGAGAAACCATTCAGACTGCTTTGATCAAAGCAAATCCCTGAAATGAAAAATTCCTTAAACCCGTTTTTGACTGACAGAGAGAAAAATTGAAATTTGTGCAAACAAAGAAACTCCAGTAGTGTTAATGCTGAGTGACAGTTCTCTTAGAGGAGGAAAAGGAAACAGAAAAAATGAAGTCAGACCTGTTGCGCGGCCACCGTATTAACATGGACAGGGAACTGATAAACACATTCATCCTAATTACAGCGCCTGGACACAGACTGGAGGCGAATGAATGGGAATCAGTAATGACAAGCAAGACGAAGGGCAGCGAAATGTTCCACAGGACCTTCTCTGTTTTTACCTACTGCTGCTCATTTCTTTAAACAAAGTCTATAATGAACAAGAAAAAAATACTTCCACTGCACTTTGAAATACCGTATGCAGCCATGAATACTTTTGAGATCAATAAATCGTTTGTTTTGCACTGCGTCTGACAACTGTCTGCTTTTTCTGATTTTATTTTGGTGAAAGAAGAGAAAACATTTGCATGTAGAAAGAGAGCAGAACAACATGCAGAATACAGAATAGTTGTTTCCGTTGATCAAATCAACTTTCTTATTTGGGGAACTATCTGCACATTGACACCTGATTTTATCTCAATAAATAAATTCTATGTTTGGGGTGTTTCAGTACAGCTCTGAACATTCAGAGACAAGATTTTGTTCAAGCTTAGATTGGATGGAGAGTATATGCAAAAAAAAAATTATTTCAAGTTTCTATAAACCTTCTGACCTGAATTTTGGCTTAAACTTTAACTAGGACATTCTAACAACAAAGTGATTTCTATAAAGGATAAGAAGTTATAAAGTTGAGAATGATAAAATATTTTTCTTTTTTAAACTGTTCACCTTGAGGTCACATGAACGTTGATTGTGTCTGCTTTATAAGTTTTCCTCTCCATTTCCTCCAAATAGTTTGTATCTGTTGGAAATGTTAGCGCTGTGCTTGTCTTAACTTTGTGACGACACGCAGAGAGAATCCTCATGTTTGCAACATTCGAGGTGGTCCAATTTTCCAAATCCCATTTACAAATCCGAGTGACTCTTGTAATCTGTCATTTCCTGTCCTTATCTCACTGGTAGGTGCAAGCTTCTTGTGGAGCGTAAGACAAGGTATTACGAGTTAAATCTGCAGGCCTGAAAATATGAGATATGTTGAGTTTCTTTAAATCCTCCACTCTGATCCCAGCTTAGGAAGCTATTCCTCATCCACCTCTGCTTAAAGATGACTTAAATGCAGTGAATCGGTCCATTTCTAGATGCCCTTTTTTACTGGGCAGTGTTTTCACAGCATGGAGTCGTGTCTTTTTAAGTCTTTAGCTGGCTCTGGGGGTAATAATTGGATATTTTCTGAAATGTGACAAGCAGTTGAAGGCCTGTTATTACCCAAGGTGATATCCTCACCTGTAGTTTTGACATTGATACCTATGGTGATGACATTTCTATCTGCAGTGATAATATTTGAGTTTACAGGAGTGGCTGCTCGATCCACTGGGAGAAACAATCCTCTCATGGTGACAATATTTTAACACAAATTACCAAATCAAATCTCCTTTTGTGTGTATATTCTTTAATTTTGTCATTAATGCTCAGTTACATTTTGAGACTTTACGCTTTCCCCTCTGATGCTGCTTGGTCTTACATACTCAATAATAAACAGCCGTGGATTCTCGCTGGTATTCTGACACTCCATCCAAATATACCAAGAAAATACAGAGTTTATAATTTAACACCTTCCGTAATTACTTAGAGGTTAGAGGTCGGCATAGCCAATAGACATTAGGTAAAGGTTGACATTTGCCTCTGGCCATACGTTACACCTCAAGGTGTATGATATTCTTACACCTTGAACTTTTCCACAGTTTGTCACACTACAGCCACTAACTTCTATGTTTTTACTCAGATTTTATAGGAAAGGTCTTTCAATCTTTCTAAAATTGAAATCCACTTCTCAACCTTTTTCCAGCTGAGGACCATTTAACCACTTAACATAAAAACTGCCCTGAAACAACATCATCTTAATATATACAACCTGAAATGGAAATATTTTAGTAATGTTTTCTTTGTTCATCCTCATGAACAAAGGCAGTACTGTGTGGTAAATGTGAATGGACACAAAAAAGTCATGAACACTTCTACACTCGAGGCGTTTTGAGTTACTTACAGATTCTAAAAGTGTGTATTCTACGCTTTCTACTAATGTCAAACTCATGGAAGTCGAAAAATAAGTTATTTTCTACCAAGTGTTGTGTGCATTAATAACATTTAGGCCTATTTGTCATTTAGAAGAAATATATACTTGAGTTGCTTTTGCAGAAACAAATATCCTCTTCTGCAACATTAAATATAAAAATGGCAAACTATCAAATGTTTATCTGTTACATTTAATTAATTTAATACTTTTAATTAATTAAAATTAACAATAGCCGTTGACGTGCGCGCAGAGCATCATAAGCAAGAAAAGTCGTAAAAAGCAAAGAATAGTTCTCACTGAGTTTTGAGTCCTACCGTTCACAGAATAGAATCGTTCAAAAGAATCGAATCGCTCGTAAACGACACTTCTACATTCTTTTGGCGTCCTCCGATCATATAAGTATGAGCATTTTCTTTCCACCAGTATCTCAGTTTTTCTTTTGAGTGATAAGCTATCTGTAGCGTCACAGCTTGAGCTGACATCATGGTGACATGAAGTACCTTGTGGACCACTAGGGGGCGCCTTGCAGTTTGAGAAAGACTGATCTAAATTAGTTAGAAGAGTTCAAAAAATTACATTTAAGTAATAAGGGTTAGATTCTGAATTGCTTAATTCTGTTAATTTAGCTGCAGGCCAGATTTTTCTCTTCTTCTTGATTCTGACCTCACAGACCCCGAGGTTGGAAATCATCCTTGTCATCACCTTCATATTTAACTCACTGCAGATTTCTGTAAACCCAGAATAATTTTCTTATTCCTACTGTCTTATGATTTTTTTAACCACTCCTCAAAAAAAGAACAATAGCAGCACCGGATTTGTTCTTTTGCCTTCTTAGTCTAATCTTCATGATGCACTCTAAGCTTCCGCGTGGTTGATCAAGCAAAAGGGAAAACAATTCAAAATCAACCACTAACAAACTACATGCAGCCCATAATAAAATAGACCAAACTGGGGAAAGTCTAAGGGCAGAAAAGAAGTAAACAAAAACTTTAAATCAGTTTCAGTTCCTGAAAATAGTTTTGCCCATGTAGCAATTACCAGGTTAATGTAATAAACATTGACAATAATTTGGCCTGAGAGCCGCTAAGTACGTCTAATGAAATGCAGCATCTTGTTTGTGGCAAATATAAGACAAGACAGAGAGGAAAAAATAAACTTCCCCTCTGGCTTTTGATTATCTACACGCCGCCCTTCTCAGCCCCATTTCATACGGATGATTTATAGACAAAGCAGTTTGCTACTTTTTTTTTTATTTACTAAGTTGACTTCCACGCAGTTCTATCCAGTGTGGTGAACATGCGAGCTCCTCTAAATAGATATCATCAAGCTTATTGAATTAAAGCTTGTTGCATTGTTGCAGCAAGCTTTTAATTTGAGACATGGTCATTTGCGCTCTGTTAGTGGATCTAAATGCAACAACGTCCATAAGGAACGTGTTCGAAGCTGATAAAACCAGTAGGTTCAAAATAACTTTTACATTAGCTCTCCTGTCCTTGTTGATTTTTAAATGCATTTTTCTGCTCCACTATTCTATCTTGAGTATTACCACAGGTAAAATAAAAAGAGTCAGGGTGGAAAAATTTAGAGAAAGACATGAACTTCACCTTTAGATATTTCAAGGCTGTGTATCGTTAACCAGCTATTGCTGGGTTTCAGACGACGTAGCACCAACTTTACGCAGTGCAGACGGAGTCAGGAAGTAAATGCAGCCAATTTACTTCTGTTCATCCAGCATTAAAATGCCTAAAGTCTGTGTCATGTACGGTTGCTCCAAGTGTTGTAATAGAGAGAAAGATAAACGATATTTACGTGTTATGAAGGTAGTTGGTCACAAGGGAGTAAATTTGTTAAAAATTACAGAAAAAGGAGGAGGAAAGTGGATCAACAATCTTCGGCTAAAAGCAGGCGGTGTGGAAACTAACAATGCCAGAGTTTGCAGCGACCACCTTCTAACAGGTAACAATCGCACCATTTAAATTGTATTTTCAGATATTTTGATGGACGGTTACTTAGACAAGCATTCATATGTAAGAAAAAATATAAAATTTTTATGCCCTAGCTTGGTTGAACCATGTTTTTAACGGAGTTTCTGGAGATTGCTGCGAATGTTTGACCTACATTGTAGAAATGCAGAATGACTCAACATTAACATACAACTCCAGCAAAAATTTTGGTTTCCAGAAGCTAAATAAATTACTGAGAAGTAGATCTGAGCACACAGAAATAACATGGGTTAGCTTGTTGTTAGCGATAGCATTGTTATCATAGACTAATTACTTAAAATACCACAATTCACTACTCACCCAGGCAGAAACAAGTCGACAATCATTTAATGCTTCTTTTGATCCTAAATATTTGACCCAATCTGAAACTAAATGATTGTATTGTCCAGACTTTGGAAAGCTTTCTTTTGGCTCGTCGTATAATATGAGGTCTGTAGCACCAGATAGTTAGTTATGTGGATTTCCTCGATACGGGTAAATTCTCAAAATTATATCACAAGTCTTTTTTTACTGTGACAATATGGATCTTCTCCTAAATATACGCGTATTTTTTCGAGATACCTCGTCCGTGCCAGCCCATTTGGAGCATTAGCATACTCGTTGTGATTCATTTTGCTTCGTTTTGAACCAGTGAAATCCACTTCCTGACCCCCATCTGAATTTTGTGCATCATCCAGGTCACATGTCTTCAACCCAGCAATATACCAAGTGGAGCATCATGGCGATATTACCTGCTTGTGAAGGTAAATATCGACAATCAGACAACAATTTTGAGTGCCACAATGCCAGAGAATAAACATGTAGCATTTTTTTCCACTTTTTGCAACAACTTTTAAAACATTTTTAACTTTTGCAGGGCATGATGTCAAAATATAACCTCATGTCTCTGTCTGAATGGCAATTTTTCCATCTCTCCTCACATGCCAGGAGGGTATTTAGAGGGCAGAAGCCTCAATATAACCCCCATTTTGGCTGACTTGCCTGTCAGGAAGTGTGCTTGTGACACCCCTTAGAGTCCACATGCCAACAACAGCTAAATTAAACTTCTCCTCCCTCATTCTCAGCTAGCAAACCGAGGCCCTCCTTCCAGGCGGGCCTGCTGTCCTCAATGAAGACGCCACCTGTGAGCACCAACCGGCCGGCCGGGGGCGAAGGGGGAACTTTCAAAACGGCTGCTCCCCAAAGCCCAGTGCAATTGCCCCGCTATTGTCCACTCATCCACTGCTGGAAGGGCGGTGGAGGAGGGGAGCAGCATGCTGGAACTTCAAATCAAAGACACCATAATTTGACAGAGAGAGTTGAATTAAATTTAGCTTTTAGCCCTGTGCTTGACATAGAAGAAGTAGTACTGAAGTGCCCTGTGAATAACCGAACTAACTTAAAATGATCAGCACTTTTAAATTAAAGATTTTATGACTTTCATCAAAAATTGGGGGACCAACCTGCAGAATAATTTCCATTTAGTCAATTAAAACTCCTCAAAAAGAATCTCCAGTGCCTCTTGAAGCAACTCTTGGTTTTTCAGTTTGTGATTAATTAAAAATGTCATTTTTGTGTTTATCTTTTCATAACAGCCAATATGTCTGAGGATTTTTTTGTATTCGTCCTGGCAACTAAGGAAGGAGAGTTATTTTATTATATTTTGAGGTGGCTGTTTCATAACTTAGACTGTTGAGATTTTTAGAATCATTAAGTATTTTAAGTACATTATTGCCACTGTGTTTTTATGTAAAGTGTAGAGTTCATTGAAATGTTTACATACAGTAATTTTCATATGTGTCATATGTAAGTAATGTTTGAACTGCCTTGTTGCTGAAATGTGCAAATACATTTTTATTGATTGGATTTGATATATTAATTTTAAGGCAGAGACTGTAACACTTTAATTTCAATGAATTAATTGATTGCATAGTTTTAATTATGCTGGAACTGCACATCCTCTGGGCTTATCATACAAACAGCAACGTTGCTAAGAACGTTTGGAAACTGCATAATGGGGCTGAAGGCGAAAAGAATGGCAGCTTCTTAAAGAGACAGAGACCCAATTTCAAATTTCTTTAAAGTTATGTTTAATATATGCAGCATTTTATAAAAATGAGGGTAATATAGTTACTTGTTTGTGTTATAAAATGGCTTTGTGCCTTTAATCAGGAGTTTACACATTTGCTTTAGTTTCAGATATGTAAGTCTTTAATTCAAGTCCAATTACATGTAATCACACTCCTTTCAAAGCAGCATCATTCCAGGCAACTAAACTTAATTTGATTAGATATAAATTGAAAGTATTTTACACATAACTTAGAAAAGAGAAACACATTCCCAGTGAATCCAGTTAAACTAGAAATAATTATAGACCAGAGAAGTAAATCAGCAACAATTTGTAAGAAGACGTTGAGCTAGCATTTCTCAAAGGGGGCCAGGATTTGATTAAGAACCAGCTTTGGTCTTTGTAATTTCTGTCCAGTAAAACTATTAATCTATAAATCAATAGTCAGGTCTATATAAAGATATAATCCATGTTTCTGTCCCATTTTTGTATGGCATTAAAAGGATCTGGAAGTTTTGTTTTTCCACTGAAAGCACTGGTTTGCACAGTAATTGCTGTGTGGGTGAAATTTTATGGATGATACTCTGATGTCCCATTTTCCTGAAGGCAGCACAGAGCTGCACCACCAGAAACATGGAAGAGAAGAAGAGTTATGATTAATATAGTTGCAGTTCTACCCATGTTTTAATGTATTTTTGCAAATAGTTTAAACTTTAAACTGGCATTGTTGTACATCTTTTATCTGGTCATTCTGTGAAAGATTTAACAACTAAAATGGCACAGAAAAAGATTATTTACTGTTAGGACTACTGATTTTAAGTTGAATGTTCATTGCATTTTTTGTAGATGCCTGTAAAAAATAATTTATTCCCACAGCTTTTTTGTTCTCTGGGAAATTATTTTTGATGATAAATACAGAAAAACATAAAAATCAAAACATCAACAATAGTGGTAGTAATATTAACAATACAATAATATTCAGTGCAAAGCAGCCTACAAATTCTTTGATGGGGGGCAGTGAGGAACCTGGATAATGGACAGGGAGGCGCTGGCCCAAAAAAGGTTGAGAAACACTGAGATGAGCAAAAAAGCCAAAACACAACTTTCCTTCCTCTGTCTGAGTCGCTGTTCTGACTTGATGCCTGGCTGTCGTTTCAGCTGTTTTCTATTTGTGTTTGATGGTTCGTTTGAAGCTGAACCGCAGAGCTGGAGGATGTCGGCGTAAAAAGAAAGAAAATATAAATGAACCTTTCATATGCTTCAGGACCAAAGCCAGGACATCTATGCTCACAGCCTTTTGACCGGAGCCTCATTAATCACACTCCTATACATGACGTAGAGTAATTACCTGCACAGAAAGACACATATGCACACACCCTCATTCACTGCATTCAATGCATTTCGTGCATTCAGTGTGTGAAAGTATGCATGAACAGTCGGAGCAAATGACGGCGAATTTAATGAGCTCAAACACGTCTTTAACAAGTGTACCTGGGTTTTGATCGAGGCGATGGCGGAGTCGCATCGCTGATCGTTCACACACGTACGCAGCAAGTTTCAAGGGTAGATCCAGCCACGTACAGAGGTGTGTGTGTTTTTGGAGGTGCTGGGCAGGGTCATGGATCCCTACTGCCCAGGGAGGGAGTCAGTCTGTCTAGGAATGATGAAATCCTCCACCTGTCCTCATTCATCAAACCCACAACACATATTAATTATCACAAACCTTCAGAGTTACAGCAGAGGACACACACCAGCCTCCATTCGACAGTCCACTACCCAAGCTAACATCACCAACTCAGCTGAGCTGCTCAGGAAATATCGTTTGGAGTAATTACCTCCGATGTTTGAGGCATGAACATTTTCACAGGACAAATAAATGTAGTGTATATCTATGTCCACTCAAAAAATTCTTAGTTATAAATCACAGAGAAAATGTTCGGGTTTTTTATTGCACACATGTATAAAGAACTAATTATGACTATTTTCTTTAGTTTCAAGAGTTTTTAAATCCGAGAATCTCTGTTAGGATTCTTGGAATAAAAAAATAAGTAAGTAAACATAGAAAAGTGAAATGGATTCAACCATTGAAGCCATTATAGATCATTTTAAAAAAATTAGTACATTTCCACCAAAAAACTCAACAATTTTTAGATTAATATCAGAAAATATCTACATAAAACTTGAAATATTCTGAGTTCCAAAAGTCAAAAATTTGTGAGAAAAAACTCAGAAATGTTTATGTTAATCTCACAAATTTCTAGAAAAAAACATGGAAAATTCTGAACTTCAAAAGTTAAAAATTTGCAAGAGAAAAATCCCAGAAATGTTGAGATTAATATCAGACATTTTTGAGAAAAAAGATGGACATTCCTGAGTTTGAGAATTAAGAAATTTGCGAGAAACAAATTCAGAAATGTTGAGATTAATATCAGAAGTTTTCACGTTAAAAACTGAAAAGGTCTGTGCTGCAAAAATTAAAAATTTGCAAGAATAGAAATCTCAGAAATTTTGAGTTGAAGATCTGAAATCAGTGAGAAAAAACATGGAAATGTCTGAGTTTAAAAAGTCCAAAATTTATAAGAAAAAACTGTCAAAAATTTTGGACTTTGGAGAGTCAGAAAAATTTTGTGATTTTTTCTGGAAAACTTCAAAGATAAATCACAAAGTTAATTTTTTTTTCTAGCCAAGTTTTGACTTTTCAAACTTAGATGTATTTGTTTGGTTTTTTTTGGTGGAAATGTATTTTTTTTTTTTTTATCTACAATGGTCCTCTTACACTGTGGCAACCATTCCTTGCCTTACTAAGATGTACTGCTTTCTATTATCCTCCCATACAATAAGTAGTTTTTCTGTGAAGTATTTTCCTCTGCTCATACTCTCAACACCAGTGTGAATATTGTGTAATGTGAACCTTTATGAGTAAAGCTGTCAACATCCATCCCCTTACGCTCATAAAGCTTTGTGTTGTCGTGTTATTTTCCGTAATTGGTTTGGATTATGTTTCGACAATGGCCAATAACAGGATTCTCTGCCAGTAAAACTGACTCTCAGTGAATGTGTAACATCAGGAATGTATTTGACATGTATGAACCCCAAGTCAGCGTGTTTCTGTGCGACACTCCCAGGGCGGTTCAAGGACTTCCCCAGAGTCTGTTCATAATTGAGTGGAGATCATTAGGATGCTGTAGACTTCTAATCTTTTTTTAAAGCATTTTATAATAAGACAGAGACCAGCTGGTGTCCATTGAGAGTCTCCCAGAGACCCGGATGATTAAAGTCCTCTAAACGACCGCCTTTGGTCGTTAGCTGAGATGTTTCCCTTTTAATCAGACACAAGTCCTCATCGCTCCCCCTGTTTCTGTGACACCAGTCACACAAGCAACGCAGAAGTCCCTTCAAAACTGACGGCCAATTAGAAAGGACACGGAAAAGATGAAAGCCTTATTATCACGTTGTCCTAAGCCATACGTTCAACCAATTAACTGCAGTCAGTATGGACAAAAAAAGAAAAAAAAAAACGTCCCCTTTTGCCCAAGGCAAAGTGAGAACGAAAGAACATGAGCCATGTTGTGTGAAGGCAGAGGAAGGACAGACGCAGAGACACTTAATTGATCTTCATTAGGTTAATTATGGCTGTGATGCTGGGCTCAGAATGAGAAACGGGTCGTGAAGAGCTTTCTGAGCGCAACATGTGAAGCTTTCTGTTGACCTTGACAGTTCAGAGAGAAGAAGTGACAGTTCATCCGTCGGCAGAGCGGCGAATGCACCAGAAAAAGTAAAGAACTCAGCAAAACTGGAAGGAAAGGAAAGATTGTTTGTGTGTTTTACCCTCTTATCCACCCCCAGTGCATGGGTGACTGCACTGTCAGCAGGCGCAGCTCTGCCCTTGCATTTGAATAAACACCATCTGAGTTGGCTGGCCGTGTATAATATCTGTCAGGGAGCTGCCGACCGCAGATCCCGGGGACTCTGACCTCCGTCCCCGGGGAGCAGCTGACGGGACGCTGCAGTGACAGGGTTTCTTCCCTGTCGATCTGCACGCTGATCCACCTAACACCCTTGTCCCACTCGACTCAAAACCCAATCGGCTCGCCTGTCTGCTCCATGCATCAGAAATAAGTCGGGCGATGAATATTCGCAAGCTCAGGAAAAAAACCGAGGCTGGAAGATGGCCGTCAGTGAGATTGATGGTTCCCGTGAATTTGGTTGTTCTCCCGTCAGTTTACTGAATAATAAGCCAAATGTTGCCGTCTTTAAAGTTACTGTGCAAATATGAACTGTTTCAGGACTGGGTTTAAGAATAATACGGCCGTAAAAAAAAAAAGCATAGATGGTTTTCTAGCTGAAGACATGAAAAACAATCAATGTAAAGCCTGCATGGATCTTTACTGATACAAAACATCTTTAAACTAGTTAATACAACAACAAACTGCATTTAAAACAATTTCTAATGAGATACTATTTCATTTCAATTCATTTAGAATGATCTAAAATGTATTTTCCAATTATAGATCACTTCTGTTTGCCTTTCTCAATACTTACATATTTTAGATCACCAAATAAATTTATACCAGACTAACGTAACATACTGAAATCAGTTTTCATGATTGATGAGATCATGAATTAACTGCAATTATACACATTTTTTGGTTCAGTTTCATTAGCCACACCCAGGTCTGAATATTGCTAGACCTGTACAATCAAGAAATCACATTAAAAAAAAAACCTGTCTGATAACAAAAAAGATGCTAAAAGATCTAAAAAACCAACACACTTTGCATAAATCTAAATCAATTCAAAAACTGGAGCACCATGTAGATTCATGGTGGCTACAGACGTCGACCAGATCATTTTTACTTTGTCTGTGGGTCTTTTTTAAATGACTGTTCTTATAACCAGCATTTTTTTTCCTTTAAAAGAGAAATTCAAATTTGTTTTAGGACAAAAAGAGATCTTTTTTTTTTTTCAACTTTCCAGCAAGAAATAGGACCTTGCTTAAGTCAATAATTCCCTAATATATATGAAAAAGTATTAGTTCCATTGGCAGATTATTTTATTTATAACCTACCAATGAAACTAGTACTTTTCCATCAATATTAAGGAATTATTGACTTAAACAAGCTCGTTTTTCTTGCTGAAAAGTTACTTCACAGTTAGTTTTGCCTTTTTTCAAGTGTAGATATTTGCAGTAGAAACTAAACCAAAAATACTTGGTAAGATTTTGTTTTTGCAGCGAACTGTAACTCAATGAAACAACCAGTATAAACATGAAAAAAAGAAAGTTTCAGATTGAAAGAATATTTTTATGTACCCTAAAATAAACAGTACCTTTGTTTTGTCGTACAAGGCATGGTTGTCCAGAAGCATCTGTCGTTCCAGTCGAGCAAACCTTCGTAAGTCTCTCTCAAACATCTGTGAAAGAGGGAATTAGCAGCTTAAAGTCAACACTTTGTTTTACGTAATTCAGATATTAATTTTTAGATTTTTATCCTTATGATAGGTTAACATTTAATATGATACCCTCATTAGAAAATAATCAGTGACGAGACTAAAAGCCCACATCTAAATGGTGATGGCAGCTTTTTTCCACCCAAACCGTCAGTGAAAAGCTTCCTTACCCTGGAGCCGGTCCAGCCGAGCATCGTGAAGGCATAGTGATCCACCGGCGGCGCCACCAGGTCCACGCGCACCGCTCTCCACTCGCGGCCGTCGCCCTGGGCTCTCTGAAGGCCTCCCTCCACCCGGCTGCCCTCCAGACGCAGGATCAGGAAGCACTTTGCAAAGTGATCCATGGCCTCAAACCTGTGGCTGGGAAGCTTTGATATGTCAAAGGTCGACGCCTGGTAATCAGAGAAGAGTAGAAGACCCTGATGGAGAAAAACAAAGAGTTGTAGACCGTTGAGCTCCAAAGATAAAATACTGCCTCTTCTGGAAAAGATGTACAATTCTTTCAGCCTTGAGGATACAACAGTGAAAACTGTTTCCTCTCTGGTCCAAAAAACTCAACTCTCATTTGTAGTGGATTCACTCTGAAAATGAAATCATGCAATAGATTTCAAATGTGGGGGATGTAATTAGTTTCCGTTCAAATTATAAAGGGTCATTTCTACAGAAAAGGAACAGCAAAAACATTTTTAAAAATAACATTTCTTTATAGGTTTAATATTGTTAATATGACTATTCTCAAAATATTATTTTATTCTCAATATATATCTTTTCTCTCATTATTTCAACTTTATTATGAACTTTATTTTTAACGTTGTTCTCGTAATTTTATTTTTAGTCCAACATAAAATAGTGTGTAACTGTGAAGTGGAAGGAAAATAATGCACACAATTATACATATGAATAAAACTCTGAAAATAGTGGCTAGCATTCATTTTCATGTCACCAAGTCGGTTCTTTGCAGAAGCACAAATTTAGCAAAGCTCCCAGATTTTCAAAGCTTTAAAGTGACCTTTTAGACTTTTCTTATGCAAAATATCTCAAGTTATGTCAGAAAGGATGGAGGAAATCCATCAAAAGCAATTTTCCAGTCTTGCAACAACTTTGCGATTCGATTCAGCTCCAAACTTTTGACTTGTAGTTTTCTGACACATAACGTTTTACATACAGAAGCAAAAGGTTTCAGTAACAGTGTTTAAATTATGTAACACATTTTTGGCATGAATGTTTGTGTAAACCCCGTAACACTATTAAAAAGTCCTACTTTTTAGCAACAGAAGCAAAAGAGATTTTACGGAACCTCATGCTTCTGTAAAATTTCAGCTGAAGAGAGAGTAGTGTGGTTTGGTTGGAAACTCGAATGCTTTCCTACAAAATATGGCAACTGGGAATATTTCAGAGCCAGATCGAGTCTAATCTTGGAGATAAAAGTCAGTTCAGACACAAACCCTCCGGTGTTCAAAATGGTTGCATCAAGGTTAAGTTTCTTTAAACAAGGCTGGATATAATTACCATTTTAAAGCAGTGAACTAAGGAAGGAGCAGAATTCAACAACAAAATCTTGTTGAAGAGTGAATGCTGTGATGCTGAGGTTAATTTGTCTCTTTTTTCTCATGTGAGCGCTGATGAATAAAGATGAAGTCTCAACATCCTCTCAGTAACTGTGGCTCTCAGCGAGTATCTAGACTGATATTTGTTTATTGTTGATGGTCAGTAGGACTCATTATTATTCAAATAACTGACATAAAATTTGCTGTGAATTACACTGCCGCAGGATTTATACAAAAACTTTGATCTGTGTTTTTTCCTCCCAGCAAAACTAATTTTAATTTATCCAGTGGATGTCGTTGCTGCAGTTTCTTCTTCTTTTTTATTATCTGGTGTTGCCACAAGGTTCAATATAAATTTTCAGGAAAAAAAAACAAAATATGTACGAGTGATGAGTTAGTTGACAGTAATTCTCATAGAGATAGTGTGGACTTTTCAGACAAAGAACTAAAGATATAAACTACTTCTGGAAAGAGCAAGAAAGGACTTATTACAGAATGTGTAATAATTACAGCAGTTGATAATGGTCACTTTCTAGTTTTCACACAGCACTTTAAAGGTTGACCTTAAAAGTGGTCAGAGTCATGATCGGTGTGGAGGTGAGGTGGTGAGGCAGACGCTTTGAGACCCAGGTTATGGCAAATAATGATGGATTTAATGAAGAAACACAGGATAAACAGTCCAAAACCGAGGCAGCACTGCAGAGCAGAATCCGGGGCTCAGCACAGGTAGCGCAAGTTACACGAATGGACTAAGCAACAGACTGGGGAACATCTGACGAGGAACACAGGACACAGGCGGGACTAAATACACAGGGAAGCAATCAAGGGAACAAGACACACCTGGGAACAATCAAGGGGAGGACAGGACAACACGGAGAGCACAGAGACACAGAACTTTAAATAAACACAGAAAAACACAGAACCTGACAGTCAGAGTCTTGAAGGTACTTTGCTCATCTCTTCAATTACGTAATAGTTTGAAAAGTGTGGAAATGCAAAACCATCAAACTGTTCAGGAAGTAGATGGGTTATGTGACCCAACCGCATCAATATCAGAACTAAAGCAAAAAGGCTTGTAAAGATGCTTGATGCTGCATATTGCTGCGTTCACACTGAACGCGTTTTGTGTCAAAAACTCATCTGACGCTTCAAGTTGACTCTGAAGTCAGACGCTTGACATTTTGCTCTAGACGCGCGTTGGGACGAACCGTTGTTTTACGTTGCCGGTCTCTTTGTACAATGGTGGATGAAACTGAGAAAGTGGCACCAAAATATTATGTAGTGACATAACAGAGGCTCAGATGCCTTTGCTGAACATTTATGCTCAGTTTTTATTGAACAAACAACGACAGCTGATATCGGCCTAACGCTCTATAGAAGGAGCCTCTTGCCTGTTTTTCCTCTCCTGGTTACTTTGAACAATGGCAGATGAAATATTGAGAGTATCTAAGTTTTATTTACTGAATTCAACAGAATGTGGCCATCGGGCGAGTGTTTGAATTCACCAGATAATTCAAGAGTGTTGTGAGTTTCGTGGGTTTCACAAGCTAGCTGGGTGCTGTCGAGGGTCTCAATGAGCGGTGTTTTCATCTCAACTGAGCCCAGTTTGATGATCTGCTAACCCGCATTGGTGCAGGACACCAACTACAGCCGCCAATACGTTACACAGAGTCTCTCTGATTGGTTGACGCTCGGCTTCCAATGGCAAAAGTTCAGATTTTCCAACTCCTGTGTCGGACGCACCGGACACTCAAAACGCTCCAATCGCACAGTGCCAGATGCGCGAAACCCGTCACAGCGCACCTTTGACGCGTACCCACATAGACAACGCAACATATTACTTAATTGTCATTATTTTGCCAAAATCATGTTTCATTTTGACATTGAAGGTGTTTCTTTTGTCAAATAAGCCAAACTTTGTTGATCATGTATTAAGAAATGCTAAAACATAAATGGATTGAATACTTTTTATATGATGCAGCAGTGAAAAACTGTCAAACATGATGATAAGCCATTGAGAAACTGATAAGTATAAATTAAAATTGAAAACATTGTTTTTAAGGATTAAAATGCTCAACCCTGAAGAAAAAGTAAAGCACAGTAGAGTACAAACTGTGCAACTTAGATTAAGGCAACAAACAAAAAAAGTCAATAGACTGATTTCCTTAGGGACGCTCTCTGGAAGATTAAGGTTTTTCCTAGATCCAAAAGAGTTAATGCACTTTAGATTACAAATTTTCTATTTAATTCCAGCGCCCACCGTGATTGTTTGGGATGCTACTTTCCTCAAGCTCCCCATAAACTTTTCACATTCTCCTTAAAGACCAATAATTGAGGAAGTAAATCCAGGAAGCCACCTCTCTGCCTGCTCATCTGATGAGAGAGGGTAATTACAAAACATTTAACTCCTTGTCAGCATAGTGAGAATTGCTGCTCCTGAGCACAGGTCACTGGAAAGGAACAATGTTTCTCACAAGGCAATGAGAAACCTAGAGGCAGTTTGGAAAACTTGAGTGACAGATGGGGAGGAAGAACCTCAAAGAAACCGGCAGGCCCTCTTTACCTCCACTCTCTAATTATCTTTCTAAGTGGAGTCATTTCTTGTGCAACTGTAGGGAGAAACTCTCCATGTCACCCCTTGTCTGCATCCCTGATAACTCTCTGCAATTACAGATAACCATTCACCCTCCAATAATAGGACAAGCCTGGGATTCTTAAAGTTTGCCTGATGCTCAATAATAGTGTAGCTGCAGGCACTAAAAGTACAAACTAAGAGGAGGCTGGGCTGACAGCATAAAAGCATTAAAATACTGACAAATCTGAAAATAAAATCCTCCCCAAGTCAGACAGCAGAACCAACTAAAGATATAGAGCATTTCACATGTGCAGTATTAAGAAAACACAGTGCTTTGCAAAAGGAATAATAAGCCTTTAACTTTTTGAAGTGATGTATTTTACTGCGATTTGTGCAATAAAGTCGCACATAATGCAATTTTGAACTAATTACAATATTAAAACACTGCAATGCATTTGCATTTAGTCTTTGTAAAACAAAACATTTGCAGTTTTTGCTTTGCAAACAGCTAAATTACAATGGACAATTTGATTACAATTACAATTTGACTTGGCCATTCTTATATGTTTCACTGTATCTTTGCTTATATGGTTAGGATCATTGTTCTGTTGGAAGAAAAATCTAAACCGTAGTCCTAAATCTCTCTCATTATATCTGTTTGGTTTGCTTTAAATAAACCAGAGTTCTCGCTTCATTCAAGCACATGTGAAAATTCATATACTGATGCAGACCAAGCAAACAAAACCTGGTCTGCAACATAATTTTAAGTAAATCTCAGAGGAATTCACTTGAAGTGAAAAAGAAAACTTTCTACTTAGAAAGAAAGTGAACCAAAGAAAGCACATTATATCTCCTACAGATATGATTTACAGGCATAAATGTGATTAGAAAACTTTTGAAAAATAGCCTGGCAAGTTTACTTGTAAAGCACAAGGTGGTACACACTGGGCAGTCCCTTACAACGCAACACCAAAATACACGAAGAAGACAAGCCACCACATTAAATAAAAGCATAAAGATAAGACAGAACCATGTAAAAATAAAAATTAAATGTCAAAATTTTTGTCAAACCTAAAACATGATAGAAATAAAATATATTTTTGGCCTGTATGGGTAAGATACAGTAAACAGCAATTCATACCTGACAGAGACGAGTGTCTACACCGCAGTATCTGTGTCATGTTTACAAAGCAACAAAGCTGTTTCCTGGATTATGGCAAGACATTTTGTATTTATTATGTAGGAAGCCAGTACACCTATAAATATTAAAAATGTATGTTTTAGATATCCAAAATAACATATTCCCTATTCACAGTTGGTGTATCACAAACACCGCTTAAGCAAATAGCTGAAATCAAATTTTGATCAATAGAAACTCTTCAGATATCTGTAACGCAAACAGGAGTTAGGTAAAGGTACATCTTTAATTAAATGGTAAAAAATTGCAATTTGCAAAAGTAGAACGAAAAATCATGCAGCATTATTTCCCAGATTTGCACCAATGCAACTCTGCAAGGATGAGCCAGTATAGAAGACGGATGTTTATGTACTTTTTCAAGGCTTTGCGCATAAATAAAATACTAAGCAGAATATTCAGTAGCTACAACAGAAGACCTGAAACATTAGCAATGCACACAAGACACTGTTCAAACTGTTATATAAAAATCACTGGATTGTTCTGTGAGATTTAATCTTCCTGTCTCTACAAACTAGTTCAATATCAAACAGCTGTAAGTCGGTCACCAAGAAATCCGCCATAAAAAGGATGACATGAAGCTCCTCCATCGCAGCGTTTCCAGGAACTGTTTAGCCCAACAGCTCTCTGTAATCATCTCACTCACAGCAGGTAGCGCTAGCCAGCATCTGAGCGCAAGCTTATTCTACCAGAACTGTTTACACAGAGAATCATAAAAGAGTTTGGCAGGAGGATAAACTTTCCCCTAAAGCCTTTTCTTTGAGCAGTGGTTTAAAAAATAAATAATAAAAGTTGAGTAAATAAGTCTTCTGAAAAGACGATGCTGTTGTAATTTCTATTAGCTTGATTTCCCGGGTCCTTTCCTTCAGGGAGTTTGACGAGAGGCCGCAGCAGCCACCTGGAACCGAAAGATGAGCGATACGTCGTAAGGGGCCCGCCAGGCGCTCTGACCTGATCTCATCTCGAATTCCCTCTGACTCACAAAAACGGAGACTTGGGGAAAAAAAAAAGCACCTTCAAGTTGTAGATTAATGTGCATTAGCCAGGACTGTTTGAACTGCACTGCGACTTTGAAGCAGAGATTTGCCAGAACTAAAGCGACTGATTACTGAAATAAAAGTGGAACATTTCGTGTGTAACTGTGTGCCAAAGTAACTGTGACTTTCATTTAGGTCCTAAATTGATTCGTTTTGATTAAACAAGCCCAGCTGCATGGAGAGCTTTTGTTGATTTATATTAACTAAAATGTTTGTTGGGTTTTTTTTTCCATTTAAAACAGACACAGCACAATCGAACTTCAGTCTATGACGTAAATGTTCCAGATTCTAAGGTTAAGTTGTCATATTTAAACACATGATTAATATTTAAATTCTGACCAATATTATGCAAGACTCACATTTTTTTTATGTTCTTATACTTCCATTTTGATCTCTACTGCTTCAAAAAAACACCCACACATTTTTTTGGTAATAAGTTCATGGTTTTTTTTGGTGTCTGGAAAATGAGTCGTTTCAAAAACCTTCCAAATGTAACGTCACAAATCAGCAACACTGCCACTAGTAACTCCAGTAAAGTCTAGTCTGTTACCTAGCAATCCAAGCAGAACTCCAGCACATTTGGTCAGCTGGTTACCACCGTAACCACTGTACAATGGCTGCTGGAAAAGACAAGAGTTTTGTTGTTGACTTTCCATCCAGAAACAACTTGCTCTGTTTGTTGGTTGTGCAAGAGGCTTAACTTCTGCTTTTCAAAGATGTTCGGTTGCATAATTTCACAAGCGAGGAAAAGCTTATTTGGATTTAAAGTGACAGAGTCCCTAAAATGGCTCATTCTGAAAGGAGCTCAAAATAGGCAGAAGTGACCACACTAAGATCTAGGAGCAATAGCCGCATTTCCATTGACAATATAACTGCACAATTTGATATTTTGAAAATAAATTTTCTTAATGGATCCATGGAAAGTAAAATAAAAATTCTCGTTTGTTGATAAAAGTTTTGGTTCTAGGCTCCGGTGGGTTTTTTTGGTTGTATTGGAAACATTTTCCCATCATGAATTGTGATCAACAACTGAATGTTTCCACTGGCACAAACCAAGAAGAAGATGACTGGATGATGGCGCGCCATATTCTTTAATCACAACACAATTGCAAAATTGTATGGGTTTTTTTTGGACAGTAGCAGAATATAGACAAAGTTCTGCCCAGTTTTGTAATTGAAACTCAGTTAATGATGAGGTTTCAGAAGTTACTGTGGTGCCACAGAGGACAATATTTAGAGACAAATATGATCGATAGCATCATATGAACATCCATTGCCATTAGCCGGGTGAAGCTTAAACTCATCCGTCTGATAAAGAAGTTCCTGGCTGACCTTGACTCTGCCCCCAAGTCATGCTTCCTGAATACCAGCATCAGAAGGAGGCAGGTTAAAAATGATGAACCCCTTTTTACAAGGTCGTTTTTAGATGGAAGTATTTTTATCTTCAGGCTGTACAAGGGGACCTGGATGGACTGGACAGGGTGCGGATGTGTTAGGCCTGCCTATGACACAAGGCCTGAGTGAAGACACGATGGGCCCCAGAGGCTCGATTGCAGATGACAAGGTTACACGACTTAAAGTCAACCTTTGCTACCTCCACTTAATCACTAACTCTCGTGTCCTCGTCCCTGCAGAGCTCTCTCCTCATCCCTTTTCTGCCTGCCCTGCTGAGAAGAAAGCTTCCAGTCGTATCACGCTGTCCTTTCTTAGGCTCTGAAAGCCTTTTTAACACCTACCCTATCCATCTAATTCACTGTCCTCACATATCCGCACACACTTTCACACCTTCACCTTGCTCTGTCTCCCTGCAGTGAATGGAAATGGCTGTAAGATGTGAGTTCCCAGTGATAGCAGACAGTAAGTAGGAGGTAATTATCATACGGATAGACCTCTGGTGGGGTGCAGACACAAGGCGCAATGGTTGAAACAGAGAATGAAGATGGAGGGATTTATTTTTAAACCCAGTGAGGACAAAAAGACGAGAGTAGCTAGACAGTGCAGGTCTGTGAAGCACTTATCTCCTGTTATAACCCTCTCAAACTATGTATAGAACAGCATTCAGTGAGAACAATCCACCCTGGTCCTGACTACTCCGTTTCATACTGTAAATCTCTACAGAACTCTGAATCAGTGTCAAAGCTGACAAATAAAGCTCCTTGGAGGCTAAGTCTTGGAAAATGAATTAAGTGATTTTAAGTCAAGTGATTTTTAAATTTTACCAACATAGTTCTTCTGGCTGTAAATAGCATTAAAAAAGGAAACTAATATGCAAAATTAACATTTTAAACATTTTTGCACTTCTATCTGGGCTTCTACTGCTTCTGAAAACAGCCTAAGCGCATCCTTTTGTTTTTTTGGTGTCTGGAAAATGAGCCGTTTTAAAAACCTTCCAAATGTAACGTTGCAAACCAGAAGTCACTGCCCGCCACCTAGCAACCCCAGCAAAGCCCAGCCCGTTACCTAGCAACCCACGCTGAGCTCCAGCTGGTTTAACCACTGTACACGCTGTACAATGGCTGCTGGAAGACAAGTGTTTTGTTGACTTACCATCCAGAAACCACTTGGTACATTCTTGTTGTTTGTGTATGAGGCTGCATTTCTGCTTTTCAAAGATTTACGTTTGTATAATTACGCATCTGTCTGGGTCAATTTTCATTTACAAGAGTAAACATTGAGTTGGGGGCCAGCAGCGGCTTATTTGGATTTAAAGTGACAAAAGCTCATTCTGAAAGTAGCTCAACATGTTCAGAACTGAGCAGACTAAAATCTCATTACCTAAGAATGATTTTGTGTAAAAATAAAAATGTATTATATTCCACATAGATCTATCCTAACCTGTTCAAGGAAGCATAATAAGTCACCTTATTGACACAGCTAGAGTCTTGACTTAATCTGACAGGGGGAAAGTAAAAATTAGGGTGATGGCAAGATGGTCTTCCACCCTCAAACAATTGGAAACATACAAAGGCAAAAATATACTTCATTACTGTTAGTAGATTTATAGCAAACTTTCAAGGTCATGATTGAACAACGTAAGATTTATTATTCTGACAGTCAGTTGGTTAAGGAGAGTTTTGTTTAATGGGCTCTGAAATGATGATGAAATAACTGATGATTAATTTAGCTAAATTTAGAATCAGGCTATGATGAATGAATAAAGACTGTCACTGATTAATGCTGGGTTAACTTTACTACCTCTAAGTCCAGTTTCTTTTCAGGTTGTGGACTGATTTTAAAGATCACATATGAAAAAGACACACATTCACCTGTCCATACACGGAGCATTGGGAATAATTAGAACCGGCTATGTCTTCATAGAGAACTGGATCTAACATTAGCAACACATCATTACCTGCTTAATAAGACGGCAAAAGAGTAGATCCTAAAAAAAGAAGACAAAAAAATGGTGCTTGTTTTATTTTCTACCTGGCAAGTAAGGTGCAAACTGCAGAGTAATGGATTATGGAAAGCAAATATTCACAAAAACAAAAGTTTTAACTGGAACCACATAAAATTAGAAAGTCATCTGTGGAGATGTAACACTCAGTAGTGAGCAAATACTGCAGGATTTATACTGGACGTTCCTCCCACAAAACCAACTAACATTAATTGGAGTTTAGTCACAAATAATTCAATTACAGACAACAGAAACACAAATAGCTATTAAGAGAAGAAAATACAATTAAGTTGTGTGGTTGCAAATGCATTCATTTCCTCTTTTTTTTTTAAAAAAATGATGTGCCAAACACAAACACCACCAGACAGAGCATCACAAATGGAACATCCCATAATAAGCTTGTCTATGTAAGGATTTGGAGGCTCTGTGCTCCAGTTTGACACTCTAGCTTGGAAAAACACCTGAAGGCAAGATGAAAACAACAATCCCTGGTAATCCTTCACACCAGCATCAAGAAACAAGCCTCAGATTCATTCAGTTCACAGTCGCTACAACACAAACAAAGCAACAAGTCTGTCAACTGGTCAGATGTAACAAAATAATAAAAAATTTATTTTTGAGCAAAATACATGGATCAGACCATAAGCTACCTCATGAGAGGCAGTTCTGTATGTATGACCAATACCTGTAAGCTAAGTGATCAAAAACCAATGCAATAAAAACAAAACTAATTGAAAATCCTGTTCCCCTCCTCGCCTGTGGGGGCGCTGCACCAAGAACCGCTGAAGGTGACAAAACAAAAACCTCAGAAGAAGACATGTGCGCAACTTCCTTCTTCATGAAATCAAACAAAAATGGAGTGGCGTTAGATTTTAGCAGTTGTGGGATTTCTCTTTTGTACCTACTGATTCTCACAGGGGGGTTTGTTGAATTTACCCAGAATTCCCTGTGTTGTAGTCCGCTTCTATACCATGTTTTGCTCCACAACTATATCCTTCTTTGTGTTGGTAATGTATAAAAGTACTTTTAGATTATTGGTGTGCTTTGAAATTTTCTGACCACCCAGTTGAAAACTTATGGTAACAAATAAAATTAAAGCTGCGGAGCAGCGTCGTGCGGCCCTCGCAGCCAAGCGCCGCTCCGGCCTATCAGCCACCGCGGGGGTTC